>JAUCMU010000151.1:19450163-19462785 GCA_032275025.1 Enteromius treurensis
AAAGCAGAAATGATTTTGTAACTGACAGCGCTTTCATGGTTGCCTAGTAACAGCAGACGCTACAGACGCGCGAGCGCAAAGCGCTTTGAAATTGGTGGAGGAAGCGACGCGCTTTCCACTCGTTTTTAGACGCTTCGTGAACGTACCCTTATGTTACATTTAATACGAAAGCCACGTACCGAACGGTTCAATACGATACGACATATCGTTACACCCCTAGTGGCAATCTCAAAACATTTCCGATTAAAAAAAAAAAAATTGCAGGTTAATTTTGATTTACTCCTTTTTGGAGGGAGGAAAAAAAGTTGAAGAAACAGTTGACTACTCAGGTTTTTAGGATAGCAGTACACAACGCTGTCCAAAAACCTTGCTCAATATGTCATTTTTTGGGTTACAGGGGAAAGAACACATATTAATTACACCATATTAAGCTGAAGGGCTTGTTTGAATGTCGAATTAATCCAAATATGACTACTCCAGAGAGACGCTAAAATGACTGAACATTCTGTTCTGCAAAACAACTGTGCATTAAGAAGTGGGCAACAAAGACAGCAATCTTCTTTTGAAGTGCTAACAGAATTCACAAGTGTCTCTCAGCAGCAGATAATATTTTATACCAATAACCTGTTTTTTTTGACATACAAGATTCCCTAAGGATGGTCAGGAATAGCCCACGCCTGAAGAGCAGAGCGTAAACATTACACAGGAAGTTGGGAAAGCCCCTGAAATGTGTGCATTAGCATAGCGTGTTATGTTTGAGGTGGCTATGGCAGGCCAAAGTAAACACAGGGGTTTCTGACATGGTAAGCAGACACACTCATGACTTTCAAAACAGCAAACGTCCCATTAGTGTCAACCAAAGCGTGCATCAGCAGACGTATTTCTCTTTAAGGGTGCTGTAGCTCATGCAATCAAGTCAAAACAGAGTCAGTTTTATAAGATTCATTAAATGTAATTATGTTGTCTGTGATCAAAACTCCGAAATAAAAATGCAACATTGCACACTGCACATAGACCTTAACGAGCTAATCAGTTGACAAACTCGCACGCAGACACCTGCGCAAATATCAACCCAGACAACGCATGCATAATGCTGATATTTCAAGGTTTCAAACTGTCTGCTTCTTTAACCATAACAGCTTTAGCGAACCACCCTGAATACTGCAATGAACATTCTACAAAAACTAAACTTTCTGGTTAACAAATATTTCAGGCTAGTACCGTAATATAAATTTAAACACATAACATACATTTACAGTTCTATATACATTGCATCCAACTTTATCTGCATCATGCATACAGTATTTCATACTAAAAGCTTGGCGTGTGACTGATATTGTCCCAAAAGTAGTATAGTATATTATTGCACAGCTATTTAAAGTTAGATATCTAAGTACAAGCAAAATATACATAACATATCGCAAATTTCAATTGTTCATATTTCTTTACTAAATGTATACGATATTAAAATCACACAGGTCTAATCTGACAAATACAACTACAATATATCAAAATACAAACATTAACAAGACGTTCTGTAAAGCTGCTTTGGAATAAAATTGACTTGACAAACCATGAAGAAAAAAGAAAAATCTAAATTCAGTGTTTCTGCTACATTCATAATAACATGGCGGGCCGCCACACCAAAGACTATCCCCGCCACAGCTGCACCTCCTCACTGACAACTTTACAAAAAGTTGCTTGCACCATTCGCAGTCAAGTTATTAGCAGAGTACTCAGAGCAGAATTTGAATTTCAGTGCGGGATTGCGCCTATTATAGATAATTATATTCATTCCTGCAGGTTCTGCACTAATAATGCGATGACAGATGATGCAATGTATCATTTGCATGTGTTTGAGTCTTCCTTATTTAAAGCGAAAGAGAAGCTTGCGATGAACCAAGGAGGGTCAACCAAGTCCATGTGACATCAGTGGATCAATGCTACGAGAACACTTTTTTGTGCAAATAAATAGGTGGGGATTGTGTGGACGTTTGGGAATGGATGGATGATGGATGTTTCAACTTTGTACTGTATGAATGGTTATAATGCGTTCTGTGGTTGTTTGGGTCTAGATATGACTTAGGAGAGGCTGATTCCAGTGTCACGTTATGACCACGATCTATCACTATCCCAGAGCGTTGAATGACACAGCAGGCGTGTCGGAGCTTGACTGTCGGAGGCCTCTTCCTCTGACACATCGCTCGAGATCTAAACTCATTCATCATCGCACAGATAGCTATCATTAAACACAGCCACACATCCTCAATAAACTACAGCTCTCACAAACACACGATCTGCTGTATGCGACTCTAAAAACACTTCACTGTAGAGCAAAAATACCATGAAAAGGACTGCTCATCAACTTGATCCAAACCACACTTGTAAGAGGTTTGAAATCCAGTTACCAGCTGGTTTTCAATAGTGACACTGGGTTTTAGAAGCAGAGCTTTCATCGTGTAGATCATAGCATACACTACCATTCAAACGTCTGGGGTCAGTGCAATATTATTACAATTTAAAATGTATTATGTGATATATTATGTGTGAAGCAAAGCTGCATTTTCAGCATCATTACCCCAGTCTTCAGTGTCACATGGTCCTTCAGAAATCATTCTATTATGCTGATTTGGTCCTTGACAAACATTTCTTATTCACAATGTTGAAAACAGCTGTGCTGCTTCGTATTTACAGATACATTATATATATATATATATAGAAAGAGTACAAGAATATATTTTGAATTTATAGAGATAAATTATATTTTTGTAACTTTGTTTTGACACATTTGATAACATATTGATCACTTTAATGCATCCTTTCTGAACAAAAACGTATAATTCTTGCAAAACAAATTGTACTGATTATTATATAACAGTGATCATTTATATTTGTAAAATGCACACACACAGTGACATATAAAAACACAAAACAAGCAATTTTATTATTATTATCCTAATATATATGGCATTATTATTAGCAACTCACACTGTGTGCAGTGTGAGCAACATCCTTAGGAACTGCTGGAGAAAGCAACTGTGCTCAATTAACGTCAGTTTAACATCATGATGTCATTTAAAGAAAATCACTTAATGGCCAACAGAGTGAAGTAACATGACTAATGTCTCCCTGAATGTTTGCAGACGTAATTAAATTCATTAATAAGCCCAACCCACAACGTCTCCGTGTATAACTCATTCAGAGCCATTCAGTCTCATGTGAGCACTGCAGATCACACCTCAACTCTCTTTTATTCAAAACACCTGTCGTGGGGAAAAAATACATCTGAACAACATGTGCAGCTATTTTCTGTGTCCTCAAAACAAGAGCAAGACAAAGCTTCAAAGCTTTTACCGTACAGAACACAGAGATCGTAACACTGGGTAATCTGCACCATCACAACAATGACTCGACATGCACAACAACACTTAGGCCATCTCAGATCAAAGACATCAGTAAAATCAGGCCGTGAGGCTCATTTCTGGAATATTTGAAATACCAGCACGGACGACCCCACCCTTCACTGATCTGCTTCAAAATGTGAATCAATCACACATAAATCTGTGAAAAAGTTTAACAGTGATGCTAAAAAAAACCATTGCCTCAAATCAATGTATGGAAATTATGAAAACACTTATATTTGACCTAGGCTACTTCTTTGTGCAGATGATATCTTACTCTGAGCATCAACCGATCTCATGGTACTTTTTTGTACCATATTTAATATACAGATTATATACAGCAAATTTAAAGCAACTAGCAATCTAGAGTAATACTGGCACTCAAAAACACTACTATACAAACTGTGTCTCCATGACAGGACGCACAATTAAAATGCTGATAAAATAATGATGTTTAATTCCATGTCCTGTATTAGAGGTGATATTACTGGTAAAATGTAAATACTGCACTGTGAATATTGCGCTTCTTAAAGCATCTCTATCTTAAGCTTTCATCTCACAAGTTATTTTGTCTTAAGGAAGCAGTCTATTTTAAAATGATTTAAAGTGCTCTCACAAGACACGTTCTTTTAAAGCAGCTTTACAGAACCTAATAGGCAAGAAAGCTAACCAAGCTGAGAGTATAACAGCATTCAGCTGTTTTAATAAATTCATTGGATTACATTTATCAGATTAAAAATAATGTCAAAGCATTTACAAAAATACCAATTAATACTTTAATGATAAAAACATAAATAGTATAAACACTGTAATATACTATTTAAATTGTTGATAAATAATGTTTCCTTCACTTTGCATTGAAAGAATTTTCGTACTTAAAAAATTTTTTTAACAAAAATGACAAAACAGTTAATATTTCTGATTTTACTACATTTTTTATTAAATAATGCAATCTAATAAATAACTTTAGCTAGCTTAAACAGTAATGCAATCAACACCTATTTAAATCCAAGATAAGCATTAATTACATCCTTTAAGTAGCCCTTTAATCACTGTGAACTACTCATAAGGTGAGAGAGAGAGTGAGAGAGAGAGAGAGAAAGAGAGAGACAGAGAGAGAGCGAGTGCAGGAACAATTTTACCCATACAGGCTTGAGACTTCCTGCCTTTCAGAATTGAGGTAATGAGCCCTGTGTGAATATTACGGGCTAACCAGGCGTAACGTGTCTGCCGCCCATTTCCATCAGCTTTATTAAAGACTGTGCGGTTCTGTGGGTGGCTGCAGTAGCCTAATTAATGTTTACACACCTTACTCAGCAAAGACCACTTGCATTATTAAAGCTCACAGAGAGAGCGTGGCTATCTAGAGTCACAAGAAAACTTCACTACAATACACTGGGAAATTGTGAAGTTGGGGGGGGGTCCAAATACCACGCATTCCGGCTCGCATTATTGCAGCTGCCACGCGAGGAGCGACAGTTGGGGCTGCGTATCCGAAGGATCACGATAACTGTTATTGGGAGGGTGTTTTGGGACAATCTGGGACAATCAAGCGGGGATTTCGCAGCATGAATGCATCTAATTCAAGACATTGTGTAGGTGACAGGCTCCTTCCAGTATCGCCCCTTAGGGGAAAGTTGGGTTTGAAGGGCTGAACAATATCCAAAAGGCATCTTCCTGCTCAGTAACGGACTCCACCCGGGATATTTTAGGAACAATGCTGTTTAACTTCATAACTTCAGACAAACACTTGGAGTTGCAACCCAATAGCACTTATTGATATACCAGCACAGTTACTTATTTTCCAGGTGAAGTCAAACAAGCGTGTAACGAACAGTCGTGTGACTGGTTTCACAACCTAGTGTAAACAAGGTAAAATAAACTATCACACTGTGCGCCAAGTGACATAAACATGCACCAACAAGAGGCTTACCTGCCCTACAGGTACAAGACAAAGACATTCATTCATCAGACCAAGAGTGTTTCTTATTTCCTGCGCTGAAGTGTAAAATTCCTCTTTTTAGACATGTCCCATTGATCCACAGAGTCACTCAGAGAACGTGTAAGACTCGACTAAAGAGACTTTCTGCTCAAAAGTGTCAGGCTTACCTTAAGGCCACACCCATCTGATGACATCACAGACCATGGGCCTGTCAGAGAAACCCCTGCGATGAAAGCGCGCGTGTGTGGGGGGGTGTGTTAAAGTGAAGCCGAGCAGCTGATCATGGCCACAGACGTGTAATCAGCTTTGTGTGAACTCAAGGGCTGGTGCGTAAAACAGTGTGGCATTGGACATTCAGCGACTGATGAAACTGCATTGACACAGATAGAGCTACACTAATGCAATCAAGTCTTATCGTTTTCAGCTATGTTTGCTTTGCTGTTATGAAACCATGACTCAAGCATGCACACTAGAGTACATTGATTTCAATGGAAATCCAGAGGAAAAATGTGAGGTTTTGTGTGAAAAAGTTGGATTGTTACTTGCAGATGTAAGCATTTGTTGAGAATTAATGATCATTATTAGAATTAAGGCGGTTCCCAGTTCGCTGCATTTGTACTTCATTTCAAAATGATTCAACTCTTTTTTTTTTTTCCCACGCCCTCAAAATAGGCCTTAGGTTGCACTGCGTACCGACTTCAAGTCTGCAAATTTTTTACATTTTACATTAACTAATGTTAACAAATGACACCTTATTGTGAAAGTGCATCTGTCTAAAACAGACCAAGAGATGACTTGTGCAACTGCAACAAGAGCAGCGGCATAGTACAGAATTATTCGCTCACATTCTTGCTCAGGCATGTCAGGGCCCAGAGGTTCAATTAAAGCTGCTAGACGAAAAACAACACTGCTCTTTTCCATTGCCTGTGATCTTGTTATTATCTGGGCTTTTTCCTTGAAAGATGGACCTAATTATGTGATCCCTCAAGCTTCAACACACTCTCAGGAAATAACAGCTGATTCAATCGGTGTCCGAATGAAAATGATTGATAGTACTTCATACAGCGGAGAAAACACGTGACCTTTTCTGGGAATGCTGATGCAATTCAGATCTATAAAAAAAAAGCCTTTTATTTGACCTAATGAATCATGTCAATTCAATTCATGACATCACAAACATGCTTTTGCAAGAATTTTGTAATGTTTTCTTGGGCCTTTATTTCTTAAATGTGAGTGAAGCAATTGTGGGAATTGTAGATGGAAAACACTGCCAACGAATCTGCATTTCATCAGGTGCAGGGAGTCCATGAAGCGTCCAGATAAAGAGAGTCACTCCTGACAGACTCACGAATGGTGTAATAATAAGAAGCGAATCCTCTTCTCCCAACACACAGCTGTGCTTCATGTGGTCTGTCTACTGGATTCATCTCTTTATCATGAGACTCGTTCGCAAACAGAAGCTTGCAGTGACGCCAAAACAGACTGTTGCGTAGGAAGCAGCAGATTGTTTCACTAAATCTCCAGATTTCGCTTTTGTGAGATAAACTGGCACCATATTCCAAACAATTCTGTCCAAGCTGTCAGTTTTCAGCTCCAAGTGGGCTTTCACAAGCACAGTTGTGGTTATGTGATGGAGAAAAGCTGTTGCAACTTATCGAAGCCTGATGGGGAGTCGCTTACTTTAGGTTTAAAGGTGAAGTATGTCATTTAGAGTCACTAAACAGTGATTAAACAGTGCTCTGTCTATCATTGGTCTTCTAAACAGATAGCCTCAACTATCTTACACTATTGACTGAGCCGAAGAAAAACACCTTGAAAGTACTATAACTGTATTCAACGGAGCTAACGCACTAGATTTCAAGTCCTCCTTAAAATAATGAACTTTGTGTAATGAACAGACATTAGTGTAGGTTATTTACTTTAAATCTCTGTATAAATTTGTGAAATCTCATATATAAAAAAGATATTAAAAATATAAAAAATTACCAATATTTTTTATTTAGTTCATTTATCTATTTTATTTCTTTTTTTTAATGCCTGAAAACTATATTAAAATACTATACTTTGCATGAACAACAACAAAAAAGGTATAAAAAGTGGAATAATTTGTTTTCAATGCTACAAATAAACTTAGGCCTCACATTAGTATGAAAAAAGTAATAATTTAGAGATTCGGTAAGGATTACATTTAACATTACTAAATGTTAACTGAAAAATGTTAACTGAAAGGGACGGCTCAGCAAGAAATTAAAACTAAATAAAACGTTTCATATTTACTCACCTTCATGTCATTCCAAACCTGTATGACTTGCTTTCTTTTGCAAGGACAACAATATTTTGAAGAACAACATTGGCCCCTACTGACTTTCACTGTATGAAACAATAAACACAGAGGCATTTTCTACCACAGAAGAATTCTTAAGTTTGGAATAAAATTATACTAACCCGATTGGGGGGGGGGGTTGGGGGGTTGGGGGTCAGAAAAATATTTATGAAATTTATGAAAAACAAATTTTAAAAAATGCAATTATTTGCTACATTTAATTTAAGACAAATATTTGTATCAGCCGTATTACTGAGATACTATCATAATTGTTCATAAATATTCTAAACAAGATTTCAATTTATATTTTCTATTTTAATTTTAATGTTTGAGTAATATTTTTTGTGTTTGTTTTTTATTCATTTTTTAACTTAGAATTTTATTCCTTTTATTTCATATTTATTTATTCTAGTAAATTAAGTTGCCTTGGCAACTGGCTGAAACAAACTAAGTTTTATTTATTATTTTATTTCAGGTAACATTTATTACCTTATTTGCAATTCCCTTTGGATATTTGCTAAATGAATAATTGTAAATGTGCTGTATTGTTTTAGTTTTATTTTATCTTCTTTCTCAGTTTTAAGTAGCATGCAGTAGTAAAAACGCACTGTAAGTTTCTGAGAGAGCTCCACGTGTAATACTTATTTTATATGCAAAGATTTTAGCCAATCATAGCTGTGGGCGTTTCCATTAGTCTCACAGCACTCACGCCCCTTCCAAAGGAGCGTTTAAATCAGAGGGCTATAATCTGGGTATAAATGTCATTTTATTTCTCAACTGTCTGACATCATACTAACATTGTAAGTGCACCTGAAAAAACATTACTGAATAACTAAAAAATGCAGTTCATGACCCCTTAAAAAAATGATAAAGTACTACAAGGGATCTATGTTGGATACATTTATCAGTCTTGCAGTGACTCGGGCCACGTATCAGTGTCCAAAGACAAGTAAGAGACAGAAATACAGCATTGTGCTTCGTCAAAGTTTACTTTTCCTCAGCAGGAGGAAACTTAAATGCAGGGAGGTTAAAAGTGCCTTACTGCCTGAAATAATCAGTTATGGAAAGTGGACAAAGGGTGAGGCCCCAAAAATTCCAATCATATGCTTTCAGAGATTACTGCCTCAGTCACGCAGCATATGCATGCTCAAACCTGATCCATAATCCTGAGTCTGCTAAAAACAACTGCATCCTGTCTTAGTTTACAGAGCTTTCTAAAGTCACAATCATTGTTTGGCCGGTGGAAACTTTTATTCAAGCATATTCCATTGAAGCGGCACTTTAGAAAGGCAGGAAGAGCCACTGACCCTCAGATCACAGTTTACCATGATTCTGCAGTTTCCTCACACTCACAATGAGGGGGACCGGCGGGATTCAACCAAGAGTGAATTTTTCTTTCTCTTTTTTTAATGGCTTTCCAGCATCCACAGACCTCATTGGAGCAAGATGTCGATCTTGCCAGTTTTCCTTTGACCTTATAAAAACATTGGGAATGCTAAAAATGCTTACCGCTGACAGCTTCTCCCTGCAGATCTGCTGAAAAGGTGTGATGACCATGAATGAAAGCATTATGTGGTTTACTTTTGCAAAATGAGGGCCCGCTGGAAAGACATACCACCCGTGAGGTCCTTTAGTATCTCAACTCTTTCTGCTAAATGAGATTAAATGAGAGTAAATCCCAAAGGCATTGCATTCGCATTTATGGATTTGACAGATGATTCTTGTTCAAAGCAACTTGCATTGCACAGGGTTTTTGCGGGGTTTTATGAAGTTAAACTTAAGAGCATAAAGGAATAGTAAATTACAGCATATTATACACTGGGTTCTTTAGGAAGCTAATCACAGTTATCGTTCCCTTACAACCGAAAACACAGTTCTTTAGAGACATTCTTCACAAGCTTGTTCTTTGCAGCTCTGCTGAATGAAGCTTGTTGATGGGTACAATCTTGCTTTCTCTCTTGTCTATGCCTGTCTATGCCATCTGAGAAAAATGTCCATATAAAGGATTTGAATAGGTTACTTCCGTAACCCAGGTTCCCTGAGACACGGGAATGAGTACTGCGTCTGTTAAGACGCTATGGGAAAAACTCATTTTTTTCCCCCAAAGTGGTCATTTTTTAAACCAATCGGCTGCGGCAACCGATCGGCTGCGGCAACCAATGGCTGCGGCTCCTGCTGAAGTTCGCCTGAGGGAGCGGGGCCGTCTATATATATAGTGGCTGAACCGCCACTGGACTTAAGGTTACTTTGACTGAAGCGACGGGCACTTACAGCGTGGCATGGAACGCAGTACTCGTTCCCGTGTCTCAGGGAACCTGGGTTATGGAAGTAACCTATTCATTCCCTGTCGACACCTTCACTCATAATGCGTCTGCTAAGACGTTATTGGAAAAGTATCCACATGCCGCGCTGTAAGCGAAGAACGATAGCCAAATGACAGCGAGCCAGGCGAAAGCCGGGGCGTACAGTCACATAAGCATGTGGAGAAATAATGCCCAGCATAATGTATTCATCTCGTTCTCAGTCTTAGAGCTCGAGGCCAGGGCGTGTAACGGCTCTGAAAGTGAGATTCTGCTAGATCACGCACACAACGAGGCAATGCCCCTAGTTGAATGAGCGTTTACTCCTATGGGGCAGTCCTGGCCCAGAGAAAAGTAAGCTAGCTCGTAGCGGCACCCGTGCACTCAACCAATACTGAAGCGGCCGCATCTTTAAGAGGCCGAGCTGTAGTACTGATGAGACTGCAGCCATTTACTGAAAGGCTCTCAGGGGGCGAAACATCGCAATCTTGAAGGAAAGCCGCACAGCTTGTTAAGGCAGCGGCACGCTCCGACAAGATCGAGTCTATCACAGTGCCCAGGAATGGAATTTGTTGGCTGGGCGTCAGCATGCTCTTGGCAAAATTACTCTGAGGCCGAGCTGGTCTAAATGGTGGAGAAGAAGTGCCCTGTGCCTCTCTGCCTCCTCTCGCGAGCTGGCTAGAACAAGCCAGTCGTTGAGATAATCCAGGACGCGGATTCCTATCTGCCTGACATTTCGTAAAAGTACGGGGGGGCCAGGTAGAGACCAAAGGGCAGGGTTGTGTATTGATATGCTATCCCCTCGAAGGTGAATCTCAAGAATGGCCTGTGATGAGGGGCTATTTGTAGGCATCTTTCAGGTCAAGTGAAAACATCCAGTCTTTTGGCCGGATTTGTGAGAGAATGGTTTGTAACGTGAGCATCTCTTTTTGCTCGGGGAACAATTTGTATCGCGTCCTTTAAGAGCAGTGCTTTCACTTCAGTCCGCAGCACATGAGCGGTGCGGCTTGACAATGAAGTGGTGACGCCGTTGAATGGCGGTGGCCGTCTTGCAAATGTGGGTGTAACTGTACTTTATTATCCCCAATACCCAATTTGAAATCCCCGGAATGGCTTGCCAGGCATTCTGCCGAAGGGATAAGGGCTTTATTATGTCAAGCGCTTTGTTGCTGTCTAGGGACATAATGTTTTTGAGAGAAACTGCTCTTTTTGTGAAATTGTGGGTGCGCTGCAGCGGCGCTTTTACGTACCCATTTATTGCAGCAATATGTGTCATAACCAGAACTAGGCAAGGTAGCGGACAGGAACGGAGCAGCTTGCGGGGTGGTCCACTGTGGCGAGACTTTACGAAGTCTCTTGCAAAGCAGATCAGAAGGAAGGGTCCAGCACTACTCTGGGCCAAGGTCCCTGTCTCCTGGGGAAGGGGAAGCATCTAGTTAAAGATCTAGAGCGGCTCCTCGACTCCTGCTTTGTCTGCCTCGGTGGCGCCGACGTCTGCTTAGGCTGCTGAGAAGGCTTTCTGGAGCGGCCATTAGCGGCGGATGCAGTGGATTTCTTTGACAGAAGTGTCACATCGCCTGGGACGCCTTATGTGTCTCCGTGAAGCGCTCTGCAAATCCCTCGATGGCTTCCTTGATATTTTTGAGGTTTAGCCAGAGATGTCGCTCGAGTACGACGAGGCTGGCCATCGATCTGCCGATCACTTGCACCGTCAGCTTTGTAGCTCTCAAACCCAGGTCAGTGGCGCTGCGCAGCTCCCTCAAAGTCTCAGTGTCGGGCTCCCCGGCAGCGAGGAGCTTCGCCTGAACACCTGCAGCACGGCCATAGAGGGAAGCTTGCCTGGCTGAAAAGAAGGCTCGGCCGGCGAGGGAGGAAGTCATCCTAAAGGGCTTCAACGGGTGGGAGGGCTTAGCTTTCCAGCCAATAGAGGTGGGTGGACAGAGATGGGGGGCCACAGATTCATCCAGCGGCGGCAGCCTCTCATAGCCCGCAGCACGGCGGCCAGCCAATTGGTTTAAAAAATTATCACTGCTTAACCAATGGCTGTGCAGTTTCACTGTGTGTTAAGAAGGCTTTAGTTAGGGGGAAAAAAGGAGTTTTTCCCATAGCGTCTTAGCAGACACCGTACGAGTCAAAGTGTCGACAGGGAACCAATGTCGTCTACGTCATAAAACCAATGATAAAAAAATCTTTTTTTGAAACTTGTCCATGCTTAGATTGAACCCAACTCTATAACAGTGTAAACATCTCTGAATACATGAAACTGCATTGTACCCACCCCTTTAAACAGATACACCATTAGTTTGAAAAAATAACTTTCTAGCTTGCCTTTTTAAATTCATTTTACAACAGGCAGTAGGGCTGTCTATCGAGTTCGATACTTTTTAAGCACAGACCGAATCGTCTCGAGACTATAGAGTATCGAAAAAATCATTTTCGTTCGGTGCCAAATTTCGATACCCAAGAGTATAATCTTGTCATCTTCAGTGAGCTAAAAAAAAGTGCTGCCGGAATGCGCCCCCTGATCAAATGCTGGCGATTGGCTGCAGCGAGACTGCCTTGAAAATCAAAAGTTTACGGCTGTTACGCCCACTCGCCCAGAGCTGGTCAAATGTGAGGCTGTAATGCACACTACACTTTAAACCGTAGCAAAAAA
>JAUCMU010000151.1:19493907-19519199 GCA_032275025.1 Enteromius treurensis
CCCCCCCCCCCCCCCCCCCCCCCCCCCTCAAGTCAAAGATAGATTTACAAAATGACTTCTTTATGTGTGCAAAGAGAGCTGTTACCACTGGGGTTGCGAAGGGTTAATAGAGTTGTGCTCTCACGCTGGATGAGAGAACAAAAGAGGAACAGAAAGATAAGATACATTGTCTTACCCTCATACTGCCAGTCTGGAGTCACAGATAGTGTCATCGGCAAAGAGCAGGAGAAAGATGGAGTGACAGAGAGGTGGGGAGAGACAGAAGAAAAAAAGCACAAAATCAAATTTTCCTCCGATGCTCGTGAGATAAGACAGACGTAATAACCAAACAGAAAGAGATATATACACGGAGAAATTCAGAAGACAAGCTGTGTTACTAGCAAGTGCTGTTCACTAGACTATATGTATTTTATGCTGGTCCTCAAGATGACCATGAATTAGCAAAAATAGGAAATTTTACTGGAAGAACATCCCCTGTCAAACAAATATAGTTAAAGGTCTATATTAAAGGTCAAACAAATATAGTTAAAGGTCTATCTTTCATTAAGATCAAATGGAAATGATGAGTTAATAAGAAATCCTAACTTAACCCAGAAAATTGCCTGGTTGAAAGAAATTCTGTTAAAAATGAACACCAATCAGGACAAAAGCAAAATCAAAGTAAACTGACCACAAATGGTTTTGAAAAAAAACAGGGTTATGAATATCACCCCAGTTCCTTGAAGCAACTCAACACTGTGTCAAAACGCTTTGGGAACGCCTCCAGCGTGACCACGCTCTGAATCTTCCCCCGTGAAGCTCAATAGGCTGGGGTGGTACAAAGGGGACCTTGAGGACATATCCCCCTCGAGGGAAAAGAAAAACTTTCAACTGGGTCCTGTTGCCGGCTAGTGCACCATGAGGTGAACAACTTTCACCTCAAAGCGTACAGTTTCCTCGTAGAAGGAGCTCTGGATTGAAGGTTGGTCTGTACAACCTCGGCTGACAGACCAGAAGCTATGAGGTGTGCCCCCTCAGAGGCCAGACCCACAGTTTCCACAACTCAGGGCGAGGGTGGCAAACCAAGCCCCCTGCCTGAGAGAGAAGGTCCTTCCTGATCGGAATCTCCCACGGAGAGCCGTCGAGGAGGGAAATTAGGTTCGTGAACCAAACTCGGCCCGGCCAGAATGGCGCTACTAGCAGTGGTCTGACCGCATCCTGGCGGACTCTTTCCAGAACTCCTGGGAGCAGAGCAACCGGGGGAAAGGCGTACAGACGAAGCCTCGGCCAGGTCTGTACCATAGTGTCCAGCCCCAGAGGAGCTGGAGGAGCTACGGAGAACCAGAGGGGACATTGCGCATTCTCCTGAGTCGCGAAGAGGTCTACCTCTGCTTGATAGAAGACTGTCCAGATTCACTGCACAACATCTGGATGCAGTCTCCATTCCCCGGAATTCAGCCCCTGTCTCGACAGGGTGTCTGCTCCCACATGTAGACTGCCCTCAGCGAGAGCAGTCTGCCCTGGGACTACAAGAGGATCTTTGAAAAAATGGGACTGTCAGTGATTGGCCCTCTCGCACTCTTACATACCAGAGCCTGAGCCGACCCCACCTCGGTGGTAAGAACACCATTGAAAGCTGATGGCGGCTGATGTTTGGACTGAATACAATAGCCGCTTTTTATAGTGCTCTGGACCCATTGAGATATACTTGGTAGACGTAACCACATTGCCAAATACTCTACTAAGTGAACCAGTCTCTTAAGACTGGCCTTTGGTGGAAAGAGCAGCAGTTGTTCTGACCCCCCTGGCTCGCCACAAGGGGCCTGAACATACTTCTGGAGCAACCCCCTCGGGGGAAGCACGCACCCCGGCTCTACTGAGATGCATCCCAGAGAGAGCTGAGGAACGTGGAGGGAGCAGGGAAGAGAAACGGGTGCTGTGAACTGCGGCAAAGACCATTCCCCTACCCAGGGGGGCACACGAGCAGCCACGCTGTGTTTTTGAATACTTCGGTAGGCGGAAGTAGTTTTAGGGGCCTGCTGTTTTTGGCCTGCAGTCAGCGAGCGATGTGGGAGGACAGATTGAAATGCTGACGACTGTTTGCATGCCTCTTGATGCCTTTTGATGACTGTATTAACCACTTTGCCGAAAAGGTCAGAGGGCGCCAGTGGGGCATCCATCAGGCACACCCTGTCCTGCAATCTGACATCAGACAGGATGAGCCAGAGGTGTCTCTCAGCTGCCACCAACGAAGCCATCGAGCAACCGATAGCTTGTGGCTCTGAGAGATAAATCTCCCTAATTCCACAATATCTTCAGCATCTACCTGTTCGCGCTGGCTGAGCTCTCTCAGCAGGTCAGCCTGGTACGCCTGTAACACAGCAAGGGTGTGCAGACACGCACCAGCCTGCCCTGCTGAGGCATACCCCTTCCCCACCAGCGAATGAAGTGACACGCAGCGGCTTGGTGGGTAACAAAGGAGCTTTCAGTGAGGATGTCTCCGCAGACGACAGATGGCTCGCAAGCGTCTGTTCGACTGGGGGCATCCTCTTGTAACCCTTCTCCGTTAAGCCTGCCACATTCCTGTAATAATCAGAGGCGGGAATGTATAAACGGGCAGAGAAGGGATTTTTCAAGGACCGACACACCTCGGTGTGAAGGTCGGGAAAAAAAGGCAGGCTCTGGCGTGAAGGTGGCGCTTGTGACTGCAAAAAACGCTCATCCAGCCTGCTAGCTGGGAGATCAACCGGATTAGCTTCTGGCCAATCTAAATTGAGCTGTTCTACGGCACGAGTCACCACCGCCAAAAGGTCATCCTAGCGGGGTGATTGTGGCAATGTTTGGCTATCCACACTGACATCATCCACCTCCTCCTCGGAGGATGAATGCCGTGTGGAAGGCTGATCACGGGGGAAAGTGACCACGAGTGGTGCTTCCGTACCTGAGGCGCTCACAGATCTATATTGAGAAGGAGATAGGGGATCGCCCGTCTGCATTCCCTCCATAAGATCTAACTGTGATCCCCATGAGTGCAGGCGCCAGTCCGCCTAAGCGGCAGCAGGACCTGCTCCACGGGGCACACTGGCAAAAGCTCCATCAACTAAGAGAGCCCTTCTTGAGTGCAGTGTAGCCAAGGAGAGGTGCATGCAGTGTGGGCAAACCCCTCCCTCGAGAGCGGCCACCGCATGCTCCTTTCCCAAACATGCCACACACAGAGCGTGCGAATCCTGTGGTGTAACAAATCTGCCACACGGACACGCACACTTTCTGAACTGAGTTTCAGCAGACATTCTTTTTTATTTTTTTGAAAAAGCTTTCAACAGTTTTACTTTTAAAACGATCAAAGAAAGCAGCGACTGACACACAGAGAGCGTGCTGAATCAATGAAGGCTAGATTGTTGTGTTTGCACATGCCTTTTATCCTGGTCTATGACATCACCCGAGGGTGGTGTCTCGTTTGGACTGATTGTACAGCAGATTCAGAGCGTGGTCACGCTGGAGCCGTTCCCAAAGCGTTTTGACGCAGTGTTGAGTTCCTGAAAAGGAACATATACAACCCTGAACTCACTCCTAAAAATTAACAACCCTTAAAATCAACATAGGCTCTTTGGGGAAAAAACATCCTCTATTTACATTTTTGAAAAAAAAAAAAAAAAAAAAAATAAAACTTGCAAATGCATATAATTCACTGCTGTTTCCAGTTGAAATTAACACTAGTGGTAGTAAAACACCAACAACTTGTTTATCACTTCACACGAATTATGATTACGGGCGTAATATCAGTTAATCAGTACATATATTTTTAAACACTTCAATCCTGATCCCCACTTGTTCTACATTATTTAATTACAATACCAACAAAAATGTTGATCCACGAATGTCCTACTTGGCAAAATCATGGTTACAAGCAGTTGAAAATCAAAGTGTCCGTGATTTTGCCAGTTAGGATAGAGGATAAAAAATATCCTTAAACCATGAATGTCTTTACTAAACCTAAAACTCACATGATAATTCTGGAATCCTAACCCTAAACTCTGTTTGACAAGAGCCCCTACTATCCATTTCAGTCTACAAGCACAGGCAAAATAACAATGTTCTTCAAACGCTGATGAACATCAGCTGGATGAAATTATACTCTGATCCCAAACCCCAAGCTAAACCATTAACTCTAAAATCAACTGACAGATTCTATAGAAGTTCTTCACACCCCAATTGGTTAAGGTCATTTTGTCTCAGGACCGACAGGGATAATAACTGTTAGCAATTTCCATTTGTTAAAACAAATGTAAGTGGACGGCAAAACAGTTTGAGTCTGATGCAATGTCTACATCAGGAGAACAACAAAGACATGATTGACACTAATATAATTGTTCCTGACAATAGTGATTGCGTTTTTCAGAGCTGTGGTCTTGCCATTAGCAAATGTTCAAGACATGCTAAATATCTTGTGCTACACAAAAAACCTTCAAATTCTGCTTTCACGTTTCACTGTCCAAAGAAGCTGCAAAAAACACTGTACAAAACCAAAAAAAAGCTGACTGTTTTTTTAACAGAGAAAGCAAGTAGATTTTTAGAAGGCATTTACCAAATTTAGTGTCTAAAGCTAAATTATTTTGATTTTAGCTTCAGCGTAGCCCAGCGATTTGCTTATGGTACATCCTGTGTGCACTATTTTACCACAACTTTGCAAGAACTGAATATCCGCTCTATCCACTGATTTACCGTGGCAAGCAATGAGATGCTACGCTGCAGTCCTTGAGTGACTGATTTGATTAACATGCTCCTTCACGGTAGGCAAGGCGAGATCTACGACTGCCAGTGGTTGCTGCTGTTAGCAGGAGGACTCTGGTCTCAACCCGCTAGCTTTTCTCCTCCATGTGCACCTTTATCCAAAAATTAATGGCAAGTTATGAGAAGACGACAGCAGAATATAAATCACACAAAATCGACACCATGAATTCTGCAACACAGATCATTGATTACGAACAAAAATGAGCTTTCTTTGAGTGCGCTACTTAAAGCGAGGACAAGTAAGGAATTAATCGTCCTGTTACATAAATGTTACTAGTTTGAAGGTCAAGTTTACAGTTAAAGTTCTCAGGATCGGATTTCTGTGTTATGACGATGGCCGTTTGCATCTGAGCTTGCGTCTCCAAGGCCCATCTCTGGCCTGCCGCTCATGAATTAGAGATTGATAGCATTTGTGTGGCTTTACGTAACATCAGAAGTGCTGACACATTAAACCGAGGCAAGTCGGGACTCTCTTAGTAACTGGGCCTATGATGTGAGCAGGGTTTCAAAGGAAAGACCAGCTATCTGGTGTCACCATTAAAGATTCATGTCTGTGGGGCCTCTTTTATACTGAGCAAAGGAAAACCATGACTCAGACAGAAACTGAGTTATTACCACTGATGAACTTGAAACAAATGGTTTTCCAAATAGGAACCTAGACCACATAAAAGGGCAATAAGCTTTTTTTTTTGCCTAGAGGTGACCTAAATTTCTTTCAGCTTCAGCAGAGTTGAAAACTCTACCAATTTTATAGTCTCCGAAGTTCAAAAACAATTATTACTTTCTTAAAGACATAAAACTCCCAGAAGTTCAAAACGTCAAAATTTACTTAACAAAATACGAGTTTGGAACAACAAGTACTATTTAAAAAAATACGTAGAGAGATGTAAATGCTTAAATTTTGTTAAATTAGTTAAATTACACTGGTCCATACAACTATATTCTACACCATACCAATGAACACTGTACTATGTTCCATGTTTTTGAAATAATCATTCCCATTATGCTTTGTTTAAGTAACAAACCAAAGTTCAGTCATCATTAAAGCAATATTTTGTTTATTTTTGTAGATTAGTTCCCTTAGGGTCACATTTTTCCAGTGTATGGAAAAAGGTTGACCAATCTGTATAATTTCCTTTCTGTGTTCCACACAAAAAGCAAATCATGCTAGATTGATATAAGGGTAAATGTATAAAGGAAAAAAGTGTTTAAAAGTACTTTAAAAGTATGGCACCAGATTTCACAGCAAAATCAAGGGTGTAAAAGTGAGACGCTGAGGGTCAGTCTTACGAATGCCTTAGATAAGATAACACACCTCTGAAAGCTTGGAGAGGAGCCAATGGGAGTAATCACAGAAGAAATCAATACTCAGCAACAAGCAAGCACACAGGAAGGAAACAGGTCTCTGAAGAGCCACAAATCCAGAGCATGAACATTACAAAAATGTTGGTTGCCCACTAAAATGGTGTATTTTTTATTTTGTGAAACAAAGATTATCAGCCTTCAATTGTTCTCGAAAGATTTCCTGAATGCTTGGGTACTGAGTCATATTTAGTTTAAATAATTCTCATTGCACTTTTTGCTTTGATCAGGGCAAACAGACACCAGATCTACCTCAATATCTAAACTAAACACTATATTTGTAAATTCAGCATTCTGCTGTATGAAATGTAAATAACCATTATAACACAAACGCATGCACAATTCCTAAGTTAATATAAGCTTCCATAAGGCATCTGAGACTACTCTGATCAGATTATTTTACTAAATGGTTCATGTTTCATATTCCCTTTATAATATTTGTAAAGCAAAGCATTAAGATATGCAAATACTGTCATCAGTGATGTGTGCATAGTGACAGACCGCTTACGGCATTTCTGAAACACTGTGTGTTCAATTCAACAGCTCAAATATAAGAAAATAGCACTCACATGTCAAAAGCTTGAAAGCAAAATAGACAATTTAACAAATAAATGGACTGATTCCTAAATCATTGCATCCAATTATGAGAGATCACTGTTCTGCAAAATATGTTCCGTATTCTACAATTCAAATTACAGCAAGACAAACAGACAGGGAGACAGATAGACAGATAGATATAATTAATTTAGATAGACAGATAGATAGACAGATAGACAGATAGATAGATAGATAGATAGATAGATAGATGATTCTTCACCATTCTTAGCATCACTGATACCTCACGAGGAGAGCTCTTCCGTGGGGCCCCAGTCCGAGGGACATTGACAGTCATCATTAGCCTCTTCCATTTTCTGACAATTGCTCCAACAGTTGTTCTCTTTTCACCAAACCGCTGAAGAAATTAATGAGAAAAATACTTCCAGAACAAACACTGATGTGTGCTGATCATCTCAGGATTTAACACAATATATAGAAAAGTATTGTTTGGTATTCAGTTTAATTGTGCTGCCTATGCAATGTCAAAACAGCTATTTCAGACATATCAAAACACTACAAAAATCAATAAATATGAACTAGATAATACAGCGTTGTTGTAGTCTGTCAGAGGTACTGGGCTGTTTGTGGTCCCCTGCAGTGCATCCCTGCTGCTGCTGAAAGCACATTGAAATGCAATTAATCATTTGTCAGACTGTTGTGTCCCAAGTGATGCAGTTAAAATCACAGTATCCTGAAAAGTGCAATGAAGTGGACCCAACAATTTTTCTCCATTGCTTTATGGTCAGTAGAAAAGCACAGGAGAAAAACGCGGGAATAGATTTTTCAGATTTTAAGACACATAATGTGGAAAATGGATTGAAATGTAATATAAAGTGTTCAGTTAACAAAAAAAAAAAAAGGTTTTTATTTATTGAATTGTAAGAATGTGACAAATTTGTTTGAAGATGCAATTTACTTAGATGTTTTTATTTATTTAGTGGCTTATTTATAAAGTGTCTAAATATTTTTGCCAACACTGCATTTGTCTTGTTTAGACAGAAAGTGCAGGACTTGTTTATTGCCGTGTTTTAGGAACTTACGTGGAATTTTGCTAAACAGATTTTAAGCACATATGCAATTGTATTGAAAGGTTGCATTAACCAAGGAAAATACATTTATCAAAACATGATGTACAATTCAGATTGCTTTTTGTCATTTTAACAGATAAATCTATGGTATTGCATTTCCCAATCCTTACTTTACTATCTTTTGCACAGAAACGGATACTTAAAGGAAGGATAGAAAAATGAAGGAAATACATTTTTAAAGGGTCCCTTAAAATAGACCAGGAGAAAGACATGAGTAAGGATTTGAGATGATAAACGAGAGTTCGAGTGGAATAATTAATGGGATATTGTTCATTAAGTTGGGTGAGCAGATTGCAAGACCAAATGTGTCTGTTGTGCTTTCGTTTTTTTGTGAGAACAGGATAAAAGGAAAAGAACTGACAGTTTTCTCACATTTTACACTTTCTTTTTACAAAGAAAATACTTTTATTGGCATTGATGCTTCCATGAAGAACCACAGTGGAACCATTCCATTGCATAAAAGGTTCTTTAGGTTATTAAAAACATGGAGAAAAACGTATTTTAAAAACGTCACTCTTCTTCCTGGAATTCCAAAATGGTTCTACTGTGCAAACCCCCCCCAAAAAACAACAACTTCAGCTTCTGCTTCAGCATATAGCTTTTCATACTAAGCACGCTAATGTGTAGCTCATTTTTGGCCAGAGTGGTTTTCCAACCAGGATTCTGATCCGCATTCTTTTATTTCCAGTGTGATTTCGGAAGTCTCATATCTCAAGGAAATTATGCCTCCTCTTAGTTATGGTAATGCGATTAAGAAATTATATCTGCTAACGATTCCTAGTATTCAGAGGAAATGCCCTCAACGAAGTTGATTTATCACTCTTGTGAGCTCTTGATGTTGATGGTTTTCCAGTGAACACCTATTAGAAGAGGTTTTTCTTCAGCGGTCGGTCCCATAGTGGTTCATCGGAGATAAGAGAAATCATCAATCTTCGCTAATTGTGCTTGACGCCCCACATATGGGAAGTGACCACACTGATTGAGTTTGTGAGAGCATTGATTGGATGGCCTGCCTTTTTCCAGCGTAAAAAACATTTTTACATTAGTTGAAATTATATACAAGTATGTCAAAACAGCATATGCAAGAGTTCCAAATCTCCTTAGGTTTTTAAGCTATGTACATCCACTAACCTACTTGTTGTTTGTTTGTTTTCTAGTCGATTGAATGTGTGTGGCAGACAAAAATCCTGCTTCTGATTTGATAAGTTAAATGGTTAATTAAAAAAATCCAGATGTTTTTAATGAGAGCTCTCTGAGGGCAGGGCAAATTAAAGGGGCTGTTCACCCAAAAATGTAAATTTGCTTTTAATAACTGAGCCTCTGGCCACCCCAAGATGTAACTCCTTTTTTTTCTTAAGTAGAACAGCAAAGAAGATTTTAGCTGAAACTGTGGTCCTTGGTTATTCCATTTGTTCCCATTAAAATACTTCTTAATTCCTTCAGTTATTAATAAAAAACTTTGAAATGTTTTATTTCTCACCATGTAGATATATATATCTTTCAACAATCTGTTGACAATAAGTAGCTTTGCACCTACATGTCAACTAACTATCATTGGAATATTAGTACGTTCTCTAATTAATATCTGCTAACTCTTTATTGTGTTGGTCTCCCAAAAGACGCTCTACTGACTATAAGTAACTTTGCAAGTACATATCAACTTATTCTAACCCTACCAGTCTAGCACTCTATTGAGAGTTAGTAGATTAGTATAGTAGGTGCAATGTTACTTATAATCAACAGAACACGTTAAAGGGACCATCAAAATAAAGTGAAACCATCTTTTTTTATTTTTAACTAATTCTGCTTGGTATTATTTAAATGCATAAAACAGCTTAATTTTGTCATGCCCATAGTCTGCTTTGTTATTGCTTTACTTTACTTTTGGCTAAGGGAATTTACTATTAAAATTAAAGCAAGGAAGAAATGCTATGTTATTATTCTATTATAACGTAATGCTTTTTAATTTTAGTTGGTTGGTGGTAGTAGTAGTGGGCTATGTACGTTCTACAGAAAAATAGTAATAGGCTTAATGACTTCAAATTAAACCAGACTTTTATTTTGACGGGTTGCCTTGAATACCTTCACAGTTTTGTGTATGTAATATGACGATAGTTTACTCAAATTAAATGGTAAAATAAAGTGACTCTCGGAGCAGTTGTGTAGATGTTTTTTGTGTGTTTATGTCCTAAGACGGCAGCCATTTATTAACAGAGACACGCGGAACATGCAGGATTCATATTTAAATTGAGTTAAATCAGCTTAATATTTACAGATACTAGTCTATATTGCGATTTTATTTAGGTGTAATGACCCACTTTTGATTTGTTCATTACAAAATTGACAAATACTGTGACATTTCGCGTTAATCTGTGAATTCTGCCCACGTTTTTTGTTTTGCAGCAACCCTATAAAGTGCATGTCAGTGGCTGCCTTTCTTTGAGAATAAAAAAACGTATTAAAAACGAAAAAATTTATTCCGACAGTGTGTCTTGTGTAGCAAAATGTTCGGTCAGTGCAAGAAACTGAACATTATTACCTGTAATCCAAAGTCCATATATTTAGTTAATGCAAATGAATGAATAATTTAATTAAAATACATTCAACTGTTATTTAATGTGTACAATTCCATAAATGAATAAGTGAAATACGTGTTCATAAAAAGCGTACCACGCTCAACCAAGCGAGTAGGTTTAGCTCCTTTTTAAAGTCAGGTTGGACTGTATTTATTAATTTGTGTGGCATACATAACCCTGATTCCTCGAGAGCTCTGTTTCTGATTGCTTTTTGTTGCTGATGGTTTCGAGTAAGGCGAGGCGTGTCCATCACTTGCTTTGGATGCTTTTTCTCTTTGTGGTTCCGGAAGGATTTTATAGAAAGCTTACCGTACAGTTACAGATCATATTTAATGTGTTTCTGTCCCTCTGAGTCAGTCTCTTTCTCTCTTTCTCTGTGGTTCTGTCAGTTGTTTCTCATGCAGACGTGAAGTGAATCACTCTGAAGGTTCAGGATGAGAAAATGGCACATTCGTTTACTCCACCAGGACTGAAAAGTTTTCGTAAGTTCACCCGTGAGTCTCTTAAGGCCATCGAGAGTCGGATCGCTGAGGAGACCGCCAGGAAGTCTAAGGACAAGCAGGAGAAAAATAAAGACGATGAATGCAGGAGGAAACCCAACAGCGGCCTGGAGGCCGGGAAAACTCTGCCTTTCATATACGGAGACGTTCCTAGAGGACTGGTGTCCACACCACTGGAGGACCTGGATCAGTTCTACTGCAATCAGAGAGTGAGTTTGGATTAACATTTCTCAACACAACCATTAGAGCATACAAAAAGGTACTGCAAGAGGTCCAAAGCATCACCCTGATAACTGAGAAAAATATAAAAGGAAGACATGGAAAGAAATCTTACGGATGTGTTTTTTACATTTTTTAAATAAAAATAAAAAAAATTTAATTTAATAAAGTGAAAATTATATTAATTATCAAATTTCCAAGTTTTTAAATGCAAATTAAGAAGAATCAAGCATATTCTATGTTGTTGTGCATGTTTTATTTATATATTTAATTTTATAAAAATAAATGCATAATACATTTATAATAGTAATTAGGGATGCATCGATCCGATACTCAGGATCGGTATCTGTGCATTTTCTGTGGATCCAAATCTGATATTGTGCGTTGTGCCTTCTGTGTGACTGTTGAGCCCCACAAAAGGCACAAAAACATTATAAAGCACCGTAACATTTTCATGCACAATATTTCAAGTGTTCTGAAGCTGTTCCATAGTTACAGATTGTCTTTCTTGTTCTGTCCTATAACTCATGTTTCTGCCTTGATGACTGATTACTGTTCTATATATTTATATATTGATTACTTTTAATTTTATAATAATATGTACTTATTTATAAGTGTACTTGTTTTTCATAATGTATTTTTACATTAATAATTATAATCGTATTTCCGTCATAGATTATGATTATATATTTTTTTCACTTGTTTTTTTTTATTAAAATGAAGTTGTCTAAATGTAGTTGGTTGTGTTTAACACACAAAAGAGTGACAATCAAATCACCAAGGTGCAGTGTGTAATATAATATGTGTAACTATGTTTTCAGAGGTGTACAAAGACCTTACACAATGAACTGTATGTTTTTACTAACTTAGAATGAGCTATTTACACACTGGACTGTTAATATATTATATTCATTGTACAATTGTTCTCAATTATTCTTAGTCAAACTGCAGTTGTTGTTTTTTTGACTAGGTTAAAAAAAGCTGACATAATAAGAACACGATAGCATAATAAAAAAAACATGAATTTTGTGTGTGTATATATACTGTATATATATATATATACACACACTTTTGAATGGTACTATAGTATTATGTCAGTGCTGTCGAATGATTAATCGCCATTAGTATATTTATGTATGTGTATACACAGTATATAAATGTGTGTGTGTTTGTGTATATGTATATACAGTATGTATGAATTTATAGACATACATATATATACACACACAGTGCCTTGCGAAAGTATTCATACCCCTTCATTTTTTGTTATGTTGCTGCCTTATGTTAAACGTCTTTAAATTAGTTTTTTTCCTCATCAGTCCACACTTCATACACCATAACTGTACATCAAAAAATGTTTTTTAACATCTCTCTGAATTCATAAAAAATGTAAAAATAAAATGATTTAATTGCTCAAGTATTCATACCCGTAACTCAAGATTTAGCTGATGCACATTTTCAGTCTCAAGTCTTTTTTGTATGATGCGACAAGCTTTGCTCATCAGCAATTTGTCAATTATCTGCCACTCTTCTCCTCTCCTCCTTACATCTCAAGCTCTGCCAGGTCGAATGGGGGCAGATGCACATGTTTAGGTTTCTCCAGAAACATTTGACTGTGTTCATCCCAGGCTGTGGCTGGGCCACTCAAGGACATTCATAGAGTTGTCCACTCCTGCTATGTGTTTAGGGTCATTGTCCTATTGGAAGGTGAACCTTCTGCCCAGTCTGAGTTTCTGAATACTCTGGACTGTGTTTTATTTAAGGCTATCTCTATTTTGCTGCACCGAGTGTTCCTTTTCTCTGATGAGTCCCTGCCACTGAAAAACAGCCCCACAGCACGAGGCTTCTACCAGCACACTTTACTTTTGGGATGGTACTCGGCAGGTGAGCAGAGCAGGTTTCTTTCAAGCATGATGCTCAGAATTGAGGTTCATCAGACCAGAGAATCTTGATCATAAATTATATGATCATGGAGCTCAACTGGAGTGACCGTCAGGTTACTGGTGACCATTCTAACCAAAGCCCTTCTCCATAAGTTGCTCAGTTTGTCCAGGAGGCTAGATCTAGTCCTGGTTGTTTCAAACGTCTTCCATTAAGGTTAATGAAGCCTACATGCTTATGTGACCCTTCAGAGAAGCAGAAAAAAAAAAGTTATTTAAAGCAGTTTAACATAAGGCAGCAACAAAACAAAATGTGGGGGGAAAAAAAATGAAGGGGTATGAATACTTTCGCAAGGCACCATTACATACATATATATTTATTTATTTTGCTTACTGTTTTGTTCATCTTTAATGTATTCATCTTTCTCATCTCCCTCTTGTTTAGACTTTTATAGTAGTGAACAGAAAAAAGACAATCACCCGTTTCAACGCCGCTCCTGCCTTGTATATCTTCAGTCCCTTCAACCTTCTAAGGAGAATATCAATTAAGATTTTGGTACATTCATATCCTTCTCAACAGCTGAAACATGTCTTGCTGTGATGGTTGGGTCTCATGTCGTTACGGTTTAATCCATATCATTGGTAGTTTACAACCCAAAAAGGGACTCATTGGTAATAAATGTAAATAGTTAAATGACAATTGTTATGATGCATCAAATGTCAAATGGAAATGCAGTTCTTAGAAACCATTAACAAAACTACACAAGGTCAAAGAAAACATCACCTAGATGATATTAAAGACAGGTCCGCTTCAGGTTAAACATGCTTTGTGTCAGAGCTGTAGGAGTCCGGACTCAGGACATTTTTTCCTGTTGTCTCAGACTCATTGGTGTTTGCACTCGGACTTGATCATTGGACTAGCCAAATGTTTTTGTTGGTCTCGGCCGAGTCCAGCTGTATACTTTTTGTCTCCTTCAAAACAAAACCACACTCGTATATTGTGCCTAAAAATGCATGGAAAATGCTAGACGTGACCCTTTCTATAGCTTTGCAATGCAACTAGTACTGTACTAGCCTGCGCTCTATGCTTACGCTCCCGTGGCCCATGACGTTACTTCTTTTTTAAATGTAAAAATTTTTTTTAATTTTTTTTACTGAGAATTTACATTTATGAATATGAAATTTGACAATCAAAAATAAAAAAAACAAATTAAAAAAAGCTGGACTTGACTACAGCTCTGCTTTGTGTGATAGATTATTAGCAGCTGTGGCTTTATAACCCTATGTTCAATGTAAAGTCTGATCCTGAAGCATAATCAGTTGAGAAACGCTTTAGTATTCAATCATTTATCAAAACATTTATTTAAAGTGGATTGTCATTTTACTAGCAAAAGCCCATTTAAATGTAATTTTACTCCACACTGCAGGAAAAAAAGTCTGATTTCAAGTTCTGTGTATTTCAGTAAAATTTGGTAATGTTAAATTTTGAGAATAATACCTTAAAAACAGTTATACTGTAAAATATCATTACAATTTAAAATAACAGTTTTCTATTTGAATATATTTTAAAATGTAATTTAATTCTATGATGCAAAGCTGAATTTTCAGCATCATTACTCCAGTCTTCAGAGTCACGTGATCCTTCAGAAATTGTTCTAATACTGATTTGATTTTGATAATTTTGATTTTTTTACTGACCCCAAACTTTTGCAATGGTACTATAGTTCTGTCACTTAGTTTCCTTAACTGCAGCGTTTACATTGTTCAGTATCTTTATAATGTTAACTATACTGGCAAACTGTGCTTTTATGACCTACTTAAACCCTCCAGAATGGACCAAGAAAGTAGAGTGAGTTGAACTCTTTGCTGCTTTTCAAGTATAGTGTAGAAATATTCACCATGTTTGCTGAGTGCGGTAACTGAGGCTCTTGTTTTTAACAGGTATGCCTTTACTGGGATATACACTTTTGAAGCGCTTACAAAGATCATTGCTAGGGGGTTCTGTGTCGGACAGTTTACGTTTCTCAGAGACCCATGGAACTGGTTGGATTTTGTGGTAATAGTCATGGCGTAAGTATGACAAATCCATTATTTACCCCAGCTACAATGTTATAAGCTATTAGAATCCATTTATTTTCATTTTTGTTCTCCCAAATTACTCACCCTCAGGTCGTTCCAAACCCGTAAGACCTTCGTTCATCTTCGGAACACAAATGAGGATATTTTTGATCAAATCTGAGAGGTCTTAATAGTGAAGAGTTCAACTTTTATACACCTGACCAGGTTTATTCTGCCTTTATAATCATTTATTAAATGTACTCTCTAGGGCTGCACGATAACCATCGTACGATATGTAATACACATCTCGTCAGTAAAACCGGTTCTCTAATCAGCTGTAAATTGAGCCACATGTACTACGCAGAGCCATTGTTCACTGATGAGCTGCACAAATTCACTTCATTCATTATTAGCATGGTTTGTGTGCAGCTCGTCAGTGAACAACAGATGTTAAAAAAAAAAAAAGCATTGTAGGGGTTCAACCCCCCTTTTTTTTCTAAGACCTCTCATAAACCTGTCAAATTATTTAAAATGACAGGGGAAGGTTTACTGCAACAATTAAAAGCAACAACAACAAAAAAAATTATAATAGTTTATATTTATATATATATTTAATAAATATACTTATAGTATATATTTATTATATATTTTATGCAAAATAAAAATCTATTATTAAATACTAAATATTTATGCATTTATTTATTAAAAAACTTAATATGACTTTTTAGAGTTTAAAATACTTCTGTTTATTTTTAAACATTTAATCATTTAATTATTTTATTTAAATTCTAACTTAATTATATTATTTTTTTTAATTAAGAAATAGGTATAATCTTAAATTATGGATCCTTAACTGAGATTTAGTCAATAAAATGCTAATGAAGACCATTAGTATCTCCAGTGCCCATCAGCTTTATTTTATCTGTGCATTTGGTCCCACAGGTTTGTTACAGAGTTTATAAACATAGGCAATGTATCAGCTCTCCGCACATTCAGGGTACTCAGAGCTTTGAAAACTATTTCAGTAATTCCAGGTAAGCAGAGAACACACTTAGGTGTGCGACATCTGTGTGACCTTTGAACCCGACTGCAACCCCGTGTCCCGAGCCTTCCTGTGTGTTGTTTGTCTGGCCGTGTCTGATTTTCCACCCTCCATGTTTCAGATACGTAACAGAGTTTGTTGATCTGGGTAGTGTGTCTGCGCTGCGAGCGTTCAGAGTTCTCCGAGCCCTGAAAACTATATCAGTCATCCCAGGTGAGAGTTAGGGCAAAGTTCAGGGTCACAGATGCTGACACTGCTTTCTTCAAGCATGACATGTGCTTCTCTAAGTGCTTTTTTTTTGGTTTTTCAAACATTTTCCAGATTTATTTTCAGGTGTTCTAGCTTTAATTCATGATTTGATATTTGCATGCAATAAAAAAAAGAAGATTCTGTTTGATCTTAGTTTGTTCAAATCATCATTAGTCTTAAATTGGTGTGCTGGTTTATTACTAAAGTACTTAACCGAATGGTTCATCTATTTTAAAAACAAAACAATGTGCAGAAAATGTACTCACCCTCAGGCCATCCAAAATGTAGATGAGTTCGTTTCTAAGGAAATTTGGAGAAATGTAGCATTTCATCACTTGCTCACCAATGGATCCTCTGCAGTGAATAGTGAATAGAATAGGTGCCGTAAGAATTAATAATAACACTTAATAATGAATTTATTTATTTACTTTTCAACAAATGTGCAGCTTTTCACTCTACAAGAGTGGATTATAGTGATGTTTTTATCAGCTGTTTTTATCAGTTGTTTAGCACCCGTTCACTGGTGAGCAAGTGATTGCAATGCTAATTTCTCAAAATATTTTTATATGAAGAAACAAACTCATCTACATCTTGGATGGCCTGAAGTTGAGAACATTTGCAGCAAATGTTTTTCTTTGGGCGAACTGTTCCTTTAACAATCACTGTAATCTTGAAATCTAAGCTAGATTCGTTAAGGGCAGTTATTTTATGTTTTTGCTCATCCTCTCCTTTTGTGATGACTTTATGTTTGTACTGTAGTTGTCTTGCACGTTTTTGTGTAGTCACTGTTTACTGATTATGATCATTGTGTGCATGTGATACATAAAAAATACTATAAAGCTCCTGCATTGACGTCACGCAGTCTAAACTCCGGCATTTTGGCAGGCAACCAGTAGAGCGCTAGAGCGGCCGTAGCATGGGTATCGACAGTTGTAGAACAATAATTTAAAACCAGACTATTTAAACCTTACAAACCGTACACTATTGAAATACGGTGGACCTCCCTCGGCCAGTTTCTGGCCCCTCGCGCAGTATTTGTTAAAGGAGTCATACAAAGCCAATTTTCCACAAGCTAATATGATTCTTAAGGGTCTTAATGGAAAGTTTGTAATATAGTTTGTTTTTAATTTCTCAAAGATAGTGTAAAAAACGCTGATTGTACCCTGTCAAAAACAGCTTTTTTGAAATCACTCTGTTCTGTGTACTGTGCATGTAGCACCGGATGACCCCTTTAGCAGTATTAAATCTTTAAGTTATCTTTAATTGAAAATATGCATTTATATACACACACGTAAAGCAAAAGGAAAATCAATATTCTTAATAAGGATCCCGTTCGACTAAATTGTTCATTGCAATAAAACGTACTTTTATTGCAACTACAAACACAACATTTGGGATCAAACGGGTACAATTTCATGACATTCATGAGACTGCACTCACAGTGACACGTGTGACCACTATTTGGGGTTGACATTAGCTAACAACACAGTCTTTTTTACTTTAGTTTAGTCAAAAATTTTGGCCGGCAGACTCCTGAATATTCATCAAACAATTAGATTGCGTTCATCTGTACCACTCCAGGTTTTGTAGGCTTGTAAAAACTCTTCGGAGTAAGGTTAGGATGGAAAGTTGGTGAGGTAGTTGTAGATATCAGGATACTGTAGGTCAGGAAATCTGTCTGTTGCTTTATTGACGCACTTTAAAACACACCCCAGGGGAATTATCTGTTATGTTTAATCTATTAGGATTTGCTATATACAGGAGTATGTCTTTTGAATTAAAGTGCACATTGAACTCTTTTGCCTTAAAACTCATGCTGCCGCCATTCATTTCGTATACACTCCCGACTGTTCTTGTCTACCAGCATGGAGGGGTAAACAGAATGAGTCACGTGATTGCAGGAGCTCTTTTGTGAAATTAAGCATTCAGAAGTACATATCAAACATTCATTTACGGTCCAAAATTAGTTGAATGAATTAATTACAAACTACTGTACTCTAACTTGATTTAGGCTGAATCGTAAACAAAAAGTATAACATCTGTCGTACTTCTTCAAATGGCTAAACTGTTAGTCAGAGTAAAATATTAGACTTGGGAATGAATTTTGGACCCTGATTACATTAATGTAATCTTGGAATGTGACTCTGTTTTGCACACAGGGCTGAAAACGATCGTTGGAGCTCTGATCCAGTCAGTGAAGAAGCTGTCAGATGTGATGATTTTGACCCTTTTTTGCCTAAGCGTCTTTGCTTTGGTCGGACTGCAGCTGTTCATGGGAGTTCTAAAACAAAAATGCGTGCTCCTGCCAACTGATTACAACTTATCTTATTATATTCTTAACAGAACAGATATCTGTTATGAAAATACTCTCTGTATGGAATACATTAACAATCAGAGTAAGTTCATTTCCATTGTTTTGCTTAATGGAATAGATTCAGAATCTGATGCAGCTGCATTAATTACGTAATGATTATTAATAGAGTTGCTTTTTGTTGTGAAAACTCACCAATAACCAATATGCAGTTCATTTTAGTGACTGTAAAAGGACATGTAGCTGAAAATATTTAGGGGCACAATGAAGGAATATACAGTAAGCATGTAGATATTGAGCTAGGCAAATCCCTAAATGCTTTCATGCACCCAAAGACTATTCTGAATGTTTATTTGCTTGTTTGACAAACTTGACACATTGAATTAAACATGGCTCAAAATACAAAATACTGGACCAAGGTTTCCTACAAGAATAATAACTGTTGGCAAACAACTTAATTAATCCATTGCAATATATTTATCCATCAATACATATATACATCCACATGTTTCACCAGAAAACCACATACAATTATATAAATGAGTGGCTGTACAACACTTATTTACTTGTTTGATTGAGAAATGGTACAGGTTTGCATCCTCATCCACAAAATGTATCTGTAGCGAGGTTTTAGTACACCTGAAAACTGTCAGTGATGTGGGGGACTTTCGATATAAACCTAGTGAGGAGTGACAGGTGCAATATACTAACTACAATACTAGTCTGAAGAGGAAATATTGTGAGTATGTAAGTGATCTGTACATCTGCCAGACAGCCAGTTGTCATCATTCAGCATTATGGACGTTTACATTAGCACCAGCCATGAAAAACCTGTTTGGGAGAAAGAGGAATTCCACCTTACTCATGGGGGGTGGGGGGGGGGGGAATATGATATCCATTGGAAAGTACTTAAGCGGGTTGGGGGAAAGCTATCATAGCAGTGAGGTAATCTGGTAATCCTTCCACATGAATCATTATTATATATACACAGTCTGCTGGTATTTTGAGATTTCACACATTTGCATAGGCCTTGGCCATTAAAAAAACATGTCCAGTTTAATTTGATGGGATAGAGAAAGGATGGAAAATGGAAAATTATCTTAATTATGACCAATTTCTCCATTTTTGACACCAAGGACAATGATGAAAATGACCATGTTTTTTGGGTGCCTCCAAAAACAAACAAACAAAAAAGGACCAACACTAAAAATGATAATATATATTAAAACTGATTCTTTTTTGCACCAAATTTCTTTTGGTGCCAAATGGCCACATATAATGTATCGCACTGAAACAATTAAGAACGTGGTCATATAGTTATTTTTGATTAAAAGAAACGAATAAATAATAACCAATTAAAAATATTGCATACAAAATAAATGGTTATATATTAGGACTGTTAAATGAAAAAAAAAAGGCAGGTCTTGATCATTTTCAATATTGCCCATTTTCTGCATCAAAATAATTATACAAATGAATCATATGAAGAATATTAACCATTGAAGAATATTAAAATATAAATGTAAAAAATATGAACCAATGTTAACCAAATTAACTCATGGGTTATAGTACAAATCACCTAACAGACTTTCTGAAGAACATGTTCACACAAGTTCTGTTATGAATAGTATTCTGCTTTTTCCTGTAGGTAATCATTATTTCATATCAGGAAAGAAAGATGCTATGATCTGTGGGAGAGGCAGCGATGCTGCGTAAGACATGTGTATTCATTTTAGTTTCATAAATCTCTGCATTGTCTTCCTTTCAAGCATGATTCACCAAGAGCACAGTTACATTGCATGGTGACTTTCTTAAATTTGTGCATTTCAGACAGTGTCCAGAAAATTTTGCCTGTGTAAGAGCAAATCCCAATCCAGATTATGGTTACACAAGCTTTGATACCTTTGGCTGGGCCTTCCTTGCCTTATTCAGACTAATGACTCAAGACTCCTGGGAGAATCTTTACCAACAGGTGCTTTTTATGTCTATTCTTCTTTTTGTTTAACACAAAAGATGTTTATAATATATATATATATATATATACACACACACACACACAAATTTTAGGTATGTCAAGTTTCAAAGAAGATTAAGGGTGTGAGGAACAGACTGAAAAGTTGTTCCTTGCCCTCCATTGTGATCCAAACTATTGTTTTATGAGAAAGACAAGTCAAGTCATTTAATTTAGTGGCCATATAAACAATTCTATGGTGTTTATGTGATGTTTTAATGTTAATGGAGTCTCCATCCACGTTCACTGTATGGAAAAGAAGATAATCATACAAAATTTTAATGAATAGCTTCCTATATTTATCATAGACTAATCATGGAATCTTCTTACAGACTCTACGGGCCGCAGGAAAAACGTACATGTTTTTTTTCGTACTGGTTATTTTCTTGGGATCCTTCTACCTGGTGAATCTGATCCTGGCTGTGGTTGCCATGGCATATGATGAACAAAATCAAGCCACTATTGATGAAGCTTTAAAGAAAGAGGAGGAGTTTAACGCCATGCTCCAGCAGCTGATGAGACAGGAAGAGGAAGCTCAGGTCTGTTGGGTGTTTTTTTTAAAACAGGATATGAATACCATGGAAAATGGTAGTGTATGGTGCCATTAATGGAAAAGTAATGGATCGGGAAATGCTTGAATCGCTATCAAAATGTATTCTTTTTAAAGCATCCAAATGCATAAATGTGAACGGAAACTTTTATAAAATGTGTAAGTATGATCTATTGCATGATTGCTTGGCAGGCCGCGGTTGAAGTGTCCAAGTGTGATGGGCTGAGTGAAGAAAAGACAGACTCTTCATCGGACACCTCCAAACTCAGTTCCAAAAGTGCGAAAGAAAGACGCAACCGCAGGAGAAAGAGACAGCGTCAGGGGGAAGGCGAGAAAGATGAGGATTCCAACAGAGAGGGAATTGATAGAAAGACCAGCTTTCGTCTTACAGCTGATGGAAAAATCCGGCTCTCACGTGAAAGGATTTACACGTCTCCACATCAGGTTAGGAAAATCTTGTCTGCTGTGTGGTTTTGGTTGGATGCTTGCCATAGGAAATATAAATTGACTTAAAGAGTAAGTTCATCCCAAAATGAAAATTCTGTCATTATTTACTTACCTTCATGTCATTCCAAACCCATACGACCTTCGTTCATCTTCAGATAACTCGACTTGCGATGCTATGAGAATACTTTTTTTTTGCTCAAAGAAAACAAGAATAACATTGTTCATTTAACGATTCTTCTCCCTCGAGTCATGCTATTTTAGTTTTCTTTGCATAAAGACTTTTTCTTGTAGCGTCGGAAAACTGAAGCGGTAACACTTTACAATAACAGTGCATGAATTATTAGAAGACTATGTTTTGATAAAAGGGAACAGTGATGAACATGTTTTGGTTTCTTATCAAGTACTTTGAGTGTCTGCTTATATAAGGACTGTAAAGGTATCAAGACAGTTGATTTGTTTTTAGACCAGCTTTGTAAACAGTAGGTAAGATGAGAAAAAAAAAACCACTGAGTACATGAATGTTTTAGCAGCCTGGACAGAAATGGAATTCCTGATATATCTTAAATTAGATTTAACTCTTACAAATTTGCTGTATGTGTGACCTAAAATTGGGGTTAGGAACGACCTGAGGGTGAGTAATTAATGAGAGAATTTTCCTTTTGAGGAACTAACCCTATAAAGACAGAACAGTCAGAATCAAATCAGAATAATCATGGAAATGTCTTCTTGTTGCTATTGTATGCAATTATTACAGTTTTAGAACAGAACAGGAAAGACAAACTTTGACACTTTTTGGTACTGAAGAATGAGACTAGAAAGGAGTACAGGAATTATATATAGATAGGTCTAATCTTAATTGATTCATGATTTAGAATCAAAATAATACATTATATATATATATATATATATATTGGGGATGGGTATCGTGAACGGTATTACTACTTTTATCGATACCGCTTATCGATCTGGTACTTTAACGGTACTCTTATCAGTACTTTCTGTTGTCTTTTTAATGAAAGAAAAAATAAAATAATAAAAAACGAATTGAGAACAGAATTAACAACACTTAGAGTTTTTTTTCCTAACAAACACCAGTGTTTCAGCAAATATTACTTAAACAAAACAAATGATTGTAAAACAAATAAATAAACACAACAATTTTCCTGCAAAAGAATGGACAGTGCTTACAGTTAGAGCATGCAGGTAGGCTGTAAGAGGACAACAGTTTTTAACTGCAGTTTTAACCAAAAAAGTTGCAAAATGCTGCTAAACAATCAGCTATGGCTAATGTTTATGTTTTTAGAACACATTCAGATAAATTTGTTGACTGAGTTTGGGATTAAAAGTAATAAAGGTTTGGAACCTCTTGCAATGTACACTAAATAAAGTTAATGTATTTCATCACTACAAATACGTTTTTTGGTAAAAATGCATTACATCTTAATTTTCTCAGTTTTCTATTATCTCTGCTTTATTTGTAATAACAATAGTATATTATTATTCATCTATTTGTAAATGCAGTGCTGTAAAGGCATTTTTAATAAATTCACCAACGGGAGGAAAGTCACTGGGGGGAAACACGGGAGTACCATGGTCCCTGCTCCAGAAACCAATCATCCAGCCTTGAGAAATCAGACAGGGGCCCCTGACACCCCCAACTTGATCCCCTCGGTGGCTCCGAGAAGCATAGCCAACAGTTCGGTGTCCGGCTCGAACAGGGCAGTGAAGGGCACTGTCCTAGCGAGACGTCCACTTTACCACCGACTCTCCCTCTGATGCTGCAATAGACATCTCATCCTTCTGGGGTGCATCAGAGGAGATGCTCGGCCCGGTGTGTGGGGGAAGCTGTCTGCTCTGGAAACCCTACGGAACTACGTGACGGGGCAGAAGTTTTTTTTTGTTTGTTTTGTTTTTTATGCCCGGCGGAACTTTCTGCATGGTCAGTGGGAGGTTCTCCAAGCGCCTTGGCACGGCAGCTGAAAAGCTATTACTGCTCAACGATCTGCTGCTGGAAAACGTTGAGGGGAGGACCTTACTGTAGCCATGGTCATGCATTCACTGAGAACGCATGAATCATCTATGAACGCTGCCCGTGTGATCTCGGCCCAGACACGTGAAGCAGCGATCATGACCGTACAGAGAGGTGAGGAAACTACTGAATCTGAAAGCGCACAGCCGGATAGACATTCTGGGGAACTTTAGCAACCGTGCTCTTTTTCCTGGATTGCCCAGGGAGAATCTCTCGCGGCACTGCCGTGCACTCAGTAGGTCTCACTGAAATGCAAAAAGCTGGTTTGCTCACAGCCTTTAAAAAGGCTACCAGCCCGCAGGACCTGCTGACAGCCGCCCAGTCGTTCGCTGTCAGAGGGAGAAAGAGCATGAACTCGCAGGAACTCTTTTAGAAAACGATCTCCTTCCATTCTCCAAAGTGAAAGCGAAGAGGATCTCCAGCTCAGGAACGGCAAAAGTTCCAAAGCGAAAGTCTGCAGGTGCACTGCATTCATGCCCACTTATACTCACATAGTGATGAGGTGCAACTGAAGGCAAAGTCTATGGTGCCTTTAGAGCGATCGGGAGCCTTGGGAGGCGGATCAGGAGCCTAGGGCTGCTGTGGCGGATCAGGAGCCTTGGGAGGCGGATCAGGAGCCTTGGGAGATGGATCAGGAGCCTTGGGAGATGGATCAGGAGCCTTGGGAGATGGATCAGGAGCCTTGGGTGGCCGTGGTGGCTTGTGGGCAGCCTTCGGCTGCTGTGGGACACTATAGCCCCCCCCCCCCCCCCAAAAAAAACTTTTCTTGGGGAGGCTCACCTCTTCTTTAGGCTGCGGCTCTGTGGCTCTGGCAGCTTGGCAGGCTCTGGTTGTGGCTTTGGCAGCATGATTTCGGGCTGTGGCTCTGGCTCCGGCAGCGTAGCAGACTCGGGCTGTGGCACTGGCTCCGGCAGCGTGAGCTCGATGGTGCGCTTGTTCAGCGCGGGCTCAACGACGCACTCTTGCAGCGCGGGCTCGACGACGCGCTCTTGCAGCGCAGGCTCGTTGCAGCGCTTGTGCAAATTTTTTAAAGGGCAGAGGTGAATTACAGAGCTGCTCGCTGGGAATGGGCGAGCCTTGGATGTTGATCTTGCATCGCGGATATCAGAGTTCGGTGCCCGGGGAAAGTGAACATACTGTGGCGTGAGGGCTCCGTGCCTAAACTGGGATCTGGGCTAAAGACAGGGACGGCGCTGGGTAGAGACGAGTGGCTGGAGCTCTTATAGGGGTATGTAGAGGGTTTCGGCTCGGATTGGACAAAATCTATATGTGGGAACATCAAAACGAATATTATCTTTGTCCAATCCTAACCGAAAATCGGATCCGAGACATTCCTCTGGCCAGCTTACCTCTTGGGAGATTATCAAAAATTCCTCCACATACTCCTCCAACGTCCGTCCACTCTGCCGCAGACGCCAGAGTTTGTCCTCAGCCATAGTGTAATTTGTTTTGGTGGATCGTTCTGTTACGGGTGTTGTAGCAGGCAATAGGCAGAGACCTAGCGATGAGGTAAATAATAAACTTTTACTTGACTTCAGGGGGAGGATAAACTCATTAACTAAACAAGGACAGGAACAAGACCAAATAAGGAAACACAGGAAAT
>JAUCMU010000151.1:19532233-19542731 GCA_032275025.1 Enteromius treurensis
CAAGAACTCGCGCGTGCGCGGCACTACCAGAGACTCGCTAAGGTTTGTCCAAGAAGTCGCTAGATTTGTCGCTTGTCACTTTTTTGAAAAAAATTACACCAAAGGGGGTCTGAAAAGTCGCCAAATCTAGCGACAAAGTCGCTAAGTTGGCAACACTGCCTCCAGTGAGAAACGTTCCGCGGTTCAAAAATAAGTGCGATTAACTGCGTTAAAAAACTTAACGCGTTATATTTTGTATAATTAATTGATCTAAAGTTAAAGTCCCGGCCCTAATATATATATATATATATATATTTTTTTTGCATAATATATTTATGTGTGTTGTGTTAATTTATTATATAAATGCACACACATATATTTCAGAAAAATATTATGTTTATAATGTTATGTTTCGTTATGCGAAAGTATTCATACCCCTTAAATAATTAATTAATCACAATGTTGCTGTCTTATGTTAAACTGCTTTAAGTTACTTTTTTTCCACACCAGTCTACACTCCATACACCATAACTGTACAGCAAAAAAACAGGTTTTTAACATCTTTGCATATGTATTAAAAATAAAAAAAAACACAATGATTCATTGCATTAGTATTCTTGGACAGTTGAAATTTAGCTCAAGGTTATTCAATTTGCTTGAAGATGTTGCTACACTTAGGGTGAGGTAAACCTGTGGCAAATTCAATTAAATAGGTATGGTTTGGAAAGAGACACACGTTTTAATAAAAGGCCTAACAGCTGATAATGCATATCAGAGCAAAAATTATGCAGTGAGGTCAAAACCACAGAAAGAGCTTCAGAAAAAAAGTTCAGAAAAAATATCTGCTTCTCTGAAGAGTAACATAGTCTGTGTTCAGCTTAACGGAAGAAGTCTGAAACAACCAGGACTCGTCCTGAATCTAGCCTCCTGCCAAACTGAGCAACTGATGGAGAAGGGCTTTGGTTACTGTGGTGACCAAGAACCTGATGGTCACTCTAGTTGAGCTCCATGATCATATGTGGAGACAGGAGAAATCTACAGAAAGACAAACACTGCAACACTTCATTAAATTTGGCTTCATGGCATTGTGGAGAGGTTCAATCCTCTCCTCAATGAAGACACATGAGTAGAGATAGAGATAAATATATAGATAGCCTTAAAGAAAACCCAGTCCAGAGCATTCAGAAATAGGGCAATTCCAATAGGACAATGACCCTAAACACACAAGTGTGGCTTATGGACAACTCTGTAAAAAAGTCCTTGAGTGGCCCAGCCACAGCCTGGGATTGAATCCAATCAAATATTTTTCGAGAGACCTGAACAAATGCATCTGCCCCCATCCAACCTGACAGAGCTTGAGAAGTGATGAGAAGAGAGGAGTGGCAGATAATTGACAAGTTGCTGATGAGCAAAGCTTGTAGCATTAAACAAAGAACACTTGAGACTGTAAAGATGCTTCAGACAAATATTTTGCTAAGGGTATGAATACTTATGCAGTGCACTTATTTTTTTTTATTTTATTTTATACATTTACGAAAATGTTTTTTTTTTTTGCTGTACAGTTATGGAGTATAGATTGATGTGAAAAAAAAGTAATTTAAAGCAGTCTAATATAAGGCAGCAACATAACAAAATGTGGAAAAAAATTAAGGGGTATGAATAATTTAGTAAGACACAATAAATAACTACAGAACACACATATTTTATGCAAACAAAAACTTTTATTTTGTATGCAATTAATCAGTTGACAGCACTAGGAGGAAGCGTTATTATGGATAATGAAAACGTTATTATGGATTATTAATGCAACAGTTTAAAAAGCATTGGTAAGCAAGTTAAATTTCTCAAAATCTCTTCTAATTAAGAAACAAACTCATCTACATGGCCTGAAGGTAAGCTAATTTGGATGGGTGAATTAAAAAAAAATGTAAATAAAAATAAAAATCCAAATGACTGATTCTGCCTCCTTATAATAACTTATAAAATGTTTCCATTTAAATTCTTGCACAGAGCACAATCCAGTCAAAAGGGACAGCATGGAATAACTGCTTTATAAAGTAGGCGTTTGCATAATGCAGCAGATTCAAAGCTGGTAAATACTAATAATTATATAAATATGATTCTAAAACTACTTTTTCTTTCTGAAAGTCTTCTAGATCAGTTGCTTATGAGATTGCATTTCAGTTAGCATGATAATGTAGGGAGCAGACAGCAAGACACAAAGTTGTTTTGGACCAGAGCCATGATCTCTGATTGATTGCCTCTTAGACATCAACACATGATTCTGTATTATTGCTCCCATTGATTTATCCGTCATTCTAGTACTCTGACCAATCGTTTTACCTCCAGACAAAACTGTGAGTGGTTTTTCCTTCTTGCCTGTCTCACATCTCTAACATGATTTGTCTTTGCAACATTTCTTAAACGCTCTCAAGGTTTACAATGAGAGGAGACCTGTAAGACTTTTTTAATGTGCCTCCCAACTAACCATAAAGACAACTTAAACCATGCATGAAAAAGAATGGTTTTCTATGTAATGCATTTTTTTGTGCACCTCAAGTCCTGCCATAACACTAATATCATTCTTGTTCATCTTCAGTCATAGATAATGGTGTTAGTGTTCTCTTTCAGTCGTTGAGTTACAGTTGATTTCAGCTCTCTCTGCAAATACAGAGCTGACAATCAAGAAACGGTTCTTATTCAGAATAAAAGTAATTGTACAAGCCTAATTAAGGATCACAAAATGTTTGACATCAGTGGATTGATTGAAGATTTTGTCTGAAAGGAACTTTATTAGTACAGTAAACTGTAGAGTATTGTGTTAGCCATGCCAATGTCATGGATTCAGTTACTACACAATGCATGAATGATAAAATGCTTACTTACAATGTAAAAACATTTTCATAAATGCGTAGCACTTACTAGCCAAGGTAATCACCATTGCATGTATTATACTGAAACATATATCCAATCCAATGGCATTATTGCACTGATTGCCGAAATGACATTAGACAGAAAAGGTCTGGGGCCAAACAAGGACTCGAGCCATCCAGACATTTTGGTTGTATAATCATTTCATAGGTTGAAAAATGCTCCATAATGCATGTGCTAAAAACATGCTTTTCACCTGCAATCCGTTCCTAAAACTCCTCTATGTAAATTATATTATTTTATATTTTTTATGATTTATAGATTGTTGGTTCTTACTGCCTCTGAAGTCTTGTTGATATAGTTGTAGTCAACACTATATCTCATCAGTTATTTTAGTGCAATTTTACTTAGCTATTTGCTTTAATTCTTTTAATAATTTTGTTATGTATTAGCTTTGTGTTTGTTGTGTCTTATTGAATCCTGTTTCTGCCACTGAATAAAAAATTTAAAAAGGCTATATTGAGTCAGAATTGCACTATATAATATCATGCACCACACACTCAGACCTGTTTCAGTGTGTGTTTGCACTCACACACCTGCTCGCAATTATCCACACCCATACGCTCATTACACACTGCATTTAAGCCGGACTCACACACTAACAATTCGCGAAGTCTTGATTTGCTCCGGCGATCTGTTCTAAGTGTTCCATTCCCGTTTTTTGTTTTCCTTGTTTTCGACCTCTGACTGTTTATTCTTGGACTCTGATTGTTTGCATCCTGCCCCGATCTGTGCTTGTGTACCCTGACCACGATTCTGTATTGCCTCCGCTGTTTCTGTTTGCCTGTTTACTTGACCCTGCCTGTTTACCTGAATAAGGAACTGCAAATGGATCTGAAACTTTACATTTAAAGTCCAATTTTGAGTGGGGAAAAAAGATGAATATGTTCTCAGAATTGTGAGTGTATATCTCTGTATAATTAATCTAAGAGCTTACTTGTGTGAGTAATGGCATATTATTGTTTGGAAATGCATATGAACTACTGTATCAATCACGCTCAATCAGTGGTTCAATAAAACTTTATAAAAATCATTTTTTTGTCAAAAAAGCAATACAAGTCTTCTAAACATATGGCATTTTGGGAACTCATCAGTGTCCACAGTGCTTTAGTTCGCTAGAGAAATGAACTCAGAAGAAGAGAAGAGCATTTCGTGAAATATTAGACTATATTACAGTAACTTAAGCTGTTAGTGATGTCCTAATTATTTAAACGCTATGTATATTTAACAATGAATAGAAATTTTGTAATTTAGAAGTTAAATTGCATAAACTTTTTTAGGTTGGTTGTTATATTTAAAAATAAGTAGCATTTAAGTTCAGTGAAAAAAATGCTTTTCAGGTCCCGTTTTCAGAAAAATCTAATAAAACGTAAGTGCGTTTTGTTTACCACATTGGGAGATGTACTAAAACCATACCAAACCGTAACATCAAAAGTACGTACCAAACTGTCATGTAGTAGATGAAGGGTTTTAAGCGCCAAGCCAGCCTTATATGTAAGACGTTACATAGTGACTCAGCTGAAACGACTTCAGAAACCCTGTGTGCATGTATCATTTCGGCGTTGCCATAGTAACATGTGATGATGTGTGTGCTGCCCTTGCAGAAGCTGTCTGACGTGGCTCCCAGTTCTTCAGAAGGCAGCACCGTCGACCTCAGGCACATCTGTAAAGACGGAGAAAATGTTTTGGACTCTGAACTCGAGGAATCTACTGATCCAGAAGCCTGTTTCACACCAGGTGAGGCTCTTCAAACCATAATAAGACTTTCCTTCAACTCAACAAAAAAGTTCAGTAGTATCAGTGGGAGGTACCATGTTAATTACAATGGATCCAAAAAAACATTTAAAACTTAAATCACGCTTATAAATTCTGAAGGGAAGTGCACATGTTGTTTTTGTTTGTCACTAAAAGTGAAGGCTCGACTCACTTTGAATAGTGTATAAAACGTGTTACTAAACTAATGAAAAAGGCAAAAAAATACACTACACACACAAAGCATGTCATAGCGATGGATAACAAAGTGGTCTTTGTTTTTAAATGAATATTTTTTACCCATTTCAAGCAAAACATTTCACAAACGGAACATAAAACAATAAAACAGTTCTTAAGATGAATTCTGAGTATGGGACACCATACTTGGCCACATGTCACATCCTTTCCTTTTCCTTTACAAAGTAGTAAATGTGAACCAAAGGGAACACCCACTAAAACCAAAACTTTCAGACTAGCTAGTTAAAAGTATTTGTAAAAAGTAAAAAATTAAAATTAAGAGAATAGTTTACTTAAAAATTGCTAAAATGTACTCATCCTCAGGCTCTCCGCAATATAGATGAATTTGTTCCTGTTTCAGAATGAGTTTAAACAACCCAATAACCCACAAGTAATCCACACCACCCCAGTCCATCAGTTAATGTCTTATGAAGTTAAAAGCTACTGGTTTTAACTTCAAGCTAACACTTTTTTATGAAAATAATAATCAAAGTCAAATATCCAACCCATGTTGTCCTTAGTCATCATTATACCCATCCACCAACGTATTTTTTTTTTTATTTCTCTATAGGGCCTTTCACAGTGCTTTAGTTCCAAAACTACAGTACTAAAGTACTGGGACGATTTTGCACAAACTATTTCCCAGTACCGTTTAAAAGAGTCGCATTCGCACCGACAGTGGGTAAAAAGAAGTAGCGCAAGTGGATCGACAGCAACATCATTTGTGGGCAGCGTTCAACAAGGGAAACAAAAAATGCTGTAGACGAAGTCTTCAAGAAAATGCTGTCAATAAAAGAAACAATTTGATACAATGTCTATTTTAATGTCTAGTATATTTTTACACAGCATTTTAAAATTATGATGGATGAGGGCGTTTTCGTACGTTTTTAGCCAATGAGCATGCACATACGTCACCGATAGTTCCTGGTACTTTTTTAGACCCTACTCTGAAGTAGGAGCTAATTTAGTTCCTCAAAATGTAGTTCCTGGAACTAAAATCGTTCCTAGTTCCTGCGGTGCGGACACGCCAAAAATTGTGTATTACTACAGTTACAGTTCCTGCAGTGCGAAAGGCCCCTTATATCTGCTTTTTGTTTTTCAGGCTGTGTCCAAAAGTTCCCATGCTGCCAAGTGGATGCTGAAAAGGGTATGTGGAAGAAATGGTGGCTGCTGAGACAGACGTGCTATAACATAGTGGAGCACAGCTGGTTTGAGACCTTCATCGTCTTCATGATTCTGCTTAGCAGTGGTGCTCTGGTGAGGGATATGCATGCTTTTTTTGTTTGTCAGTGCGTCACAGGGTAAAACCTTGACTCACTTTCAATGTTTGATGTGAACATGTTGCAGTTGGCACACACTAATATTGTTGGGTTTTGTTAACTGTTTTACATTTTATGGGCATTTAAAGTATAAGTTCACTTTTAAAAAAAATCCAGTTTTTGCATTGAAAACAGTCTCAAGAGTTCGCGCTTCCTCATAATCAAGAAGGATAAAGTTTAGCGTATTTGGCGGGCTGTCCGGGGGGCGAGCCGGGAGGAGGCAGACACCGAACCCTAGCTAGGGCTAGAGCTCTGCGTCCGGCTCAGTCCTTGCATAAGAGGAGGGGGAGGGATGCGCAAAGGCGAGATGCGGAAGGAAAGAGCATGGGGCTATTTATAGTGAATAGTAAGGATTGGGCAGGTGTAATGAGGAGATTGATTAGGTGATGTGGTGCCAGCCGTGATTAATCGACCGCGCTCCTCTCGAAATTTGGTTATTTGCAAAAACTTCACTTCAAGAGTTTGCGCTTCCTCATAATCAAGAAGGATAAAATTTAGCGTATTTGGCGTGCTGTCCGGGGGCCGAGCCAGGAGGAGGTGGACACCGAACCCTAGACGCTTGAACCCTAGGCAGGGCTAGAGCTCGGTGTCCGGCTCGGTCCTTGCATGCCCCCCCAAAAAAGCTAGAGAAGGACAGCAGCTGGATGCGAGCCCCCCAAAAGCGCTGTGAAAGCATGCTGGACGAGTCAGTCAGGGAGTTTTATTTGCACGCTTCTTGGGTTGGACTGGTTTTGGGAAATTTCAAATGGAAGAGTTAGAAACAGGGTGGACTGGGAAGCTGGATCATCAGGCAACCTGCTGGTAGAGACAGAGACGTGGATTAGTGGATTGGAAAAGAACAGCATGCAAGACAGTATAAACATGTGGGTAATGAAATGGGTATGGTGGGCGGGACTCGGGAAGGATCGTTTTTTAAGATAAAAGTACCTCTGCGGAGGTGTGAAGGGGAAAGCATGAGATCAGGAAACTCTGCGGAGGTTAGAAGGAGAAAAGCCTCTGCGGAGGCAGTATGGTAGAGAAAACTATGCAGGGGTAGGGGTGGGATGCCTCTGCGGAGGCGGGCAAAACCTTTAATGGAGGTGCTAAACCTCCATAAAGGTTGGATAGAAGAGAGAAAAGACCTCTGCGGAGGTAGGAGAATGGGATGCCTCTGTGGAGGCGGGTGAAACCTTAATGGAGGTGGTAAACCTCCATAAAGGTGGGATAGAAGAGAGAAAGACCTCTGCGGAGGTAAGGGGATGGGATGCCTCTGTGAAGACGAGATGGGGAGGAAAAATAGTTAAACAGTTCCAGTCAGTGAAAAACATATATTTATTTCTGACAGCGGGAATTGATGGCTAAATAAACTAATGACTAAAATAAATCAATGGACCTAAAAAAAAAAAAAAGGGTTAATAGGAGCATAGAATACGTTACGTGACTGAGGAGAAGTGAAAGGAAATGCCGTGCTGGCGTCATGGAAACGTGGCTTGCGCGTCATGGGTGCGCAGCTTGCGTATGACGTCATCTGGCGTCACTGGCCGGTTCCACGCTACCTAGGTACTTGCGGTTGAGAAGTTGAAACGCTGGCTTTGTTTTGCTTCTGGGGCTGGGAAAACAAAGGCGGCAGGCTGGCGAGTGATAAGTAATGAGGATTCTTTCACTTGAATTGCTTTGGTGAGTAGCTCGATGAATGAGATCTAAGAGCGCACGGGCAAGACCTCGAATAGGAAGCCGCAAGCTGTCTTGGAGGCTCAGAGGGGCTTAGGGTTGAGCTTGAGCGGTAGCAGGTTGTTGGCTGAGGAATCTGGTCTTCGGTCGTGCGATTCCGAAGAATGCGCAAAGGCGAGATGCGGAAGGAAAGAGCACGGGGCTATTTATAGTGAGTAGAAAGGATTTGATTGGGCAGGTTTAATGAGGAGATTGATTAGGTGATGCGGTGCCAGTCGTGATTAATCGACCGCACTCCTCTCGAAATTAGTTTATTTGCAAAAACTTTACTTTGAGGGCACTTCAATGGACTCCAAATGGTTGAAGGTCAATATGACAGTTTCAGTGGAGCTTCAAAGTGCTATAAATAATACCAGATTATAAATAAGGGTCCTATCTAGTGAAACGATTGGTCATTTAAAAAAATAATTTAAAAAGTATATGCTTTATAAACAGAAACACTCACCTTGCTCTGTTCTGCGATGTGAGTAATGCGTTATTACGCTGAAAAGGTCACACTTGATATAGGCAAAGCACAGAGTTACTGTTTACAAATGTGGAGAAGGAAGACCGTTCAAAAGTTTTGAATGTTCAATGACTCATATTTAAATGTATTTGTGTCAGTTTATTGTTCAAAATGCTCAAATTGTGTCTTTTTAATAGACTCTGTACTTCCGCCTACGTCAAGTGTGATATCATTTATAGCCCTTTGAGGCTGCACTGAAACTGTTATTTTGACTTTCAAATGTTTGGAGTACATTAAAGTTCACTATATCCTGCAATGTTTTCATCAAAAAGCAAAGCATTTGTTTTCACCTGAAGAAGGAAATCCATAAACATCTTGGATGACACTGTGATGAGTAAACTATCAGGAAATTTTTATTTGAAACTGAACTAATCATTTAAAATCAGTGTTTTTCTTGGATGGATTTTTTCCCCTCAATATGTTGCAATCCATGTTGGTTTGATTCTAATCTTTATATCTTTACATCTCAAACATTTTTCAGGCGTTTGAAGACATTTACCTTGATTCAAGGAAAACCGTAAAAATCATCCTGGAATTCTCTGATAAAGTTTTCACCTACATCTTCATTCTCGAGATGCTGCTGAAATGGGTCGCATATGGTTTTGCCAAATACTTTACCAATCTCTGGTGCTGGCTGGATTTTATTATTGTTGATGTAGGTTCAACTTTTGATTTAATATAATGTATGCTGCACAAGATTACACTTGGGTCATTCCCGTTATACAGTGACTTTTCTGTCTCTATGATTTACATACTCATACTAGTCACATATTAATAAAAAATGCTGAAATTATATATATATATTAAGTCTAATTTATCACTTGAACAGACAAAGTAGACATAAAAAATATTAATTCGATTTTTACCAATCTTTTAATTAATATATGCTTTCAATTTTATCATGTCGTCAGTGCAAAGTAAACAACTTCCACTAGAAATATAAACCATGAAATGACAAAAACCTCTAAATATTTCATTATGTTATGGACTAGGCTAATCTTCATCTACACATACATATAAATCATGTGAAAGTATATTTATTTTTGGACGAATTTCTTCATTTACCGTATCCCTAAACTAATTTTCCACCCTGTTAGGGTGTACTTCCTCACGACTACGATTCTATTGAAATAATTTTTAAGAAGTGATATTGTTTATTTTTGTCCCACTGGAATTTAGCTGTACAAATGGAAGTAAATGTCACCTCTCACTCATACCTTTTTTTTAAGTTTTTGAAATGTTCTCCTGCTTGTCCCACTCTTAAAGTTCCACCCTGTTAGGCTACATTATGAACAATGTTTGTCCGATCAAAAAATAAAAAAAAGTTATAAACGTTTAGTTTGATCTGTAGAAGGTTAGAGAGCTTGATCACTGTAAAAACTACAGGTAATTTAGCTCAAAATTTTTCACCCTTTTAGGTTTTTGTAGATTGAAATGAATAGGCTGGAAATTCTAATAGAATACCGAGCTTGGTCAGTATGTGTTCCATATATTCAAACATATCACTATTTTGGTAGAATGCTAAAAACATAAAAAACATGCAACTTTTTTCCAAAAATGATGAAGCCAAAATGTTACCGGATACCAGGAATGACCCAGTTACAGTAGTGATCTGCTAGTTTACATATGCCTTGCAGAATCTGCACAATGACATACGCATACAGCTCACAAGAGAAAATAACAAATGAACATTGGAAAAAAGGCCCCATTGAAAAATTTCTTGTATTGTATTTGGATAATGTATCACTCCAGGTCCTGCAACTTTTTTGGTTTTCCTGGATCTTCTGCATATTTGAACCCTTTCTAGCAGTGCATATGGTGTTTTACTTTATTTGAGAGACTCATACAAATAGTGTAAACATTCCCTGATGGTCAAGAAAGAATCATGATGCATTTAAAGTGAGGGTAGTTTTTTATTACTAACATTTAGCTGATTCTGAAAGGTGTATGTAAATCATCATTCATTTACACTTATGTCATTTAAAATCTGTACGACTGACAAGATCCTATTCTATATAATAGGGATTTGAAAATATATTACACGAAGATGATTTTTGAAATATTT
>JAUCMU010000151.1:19562145-19573533 GCA_032275025.1 Enteromius treurensis
GGGTGCTGCTGTGTATTTGATAGAATGTTTTGGGTGGTTGTTAGGGTGCTGCTGTGTATTTGATAGAATGTTTTGGGTGGGTGTTAGGGTGCTGCTGTGTATTTGATAGAATGTTTTGGGTGGTTGTTAGGGTGCTGCTGTGTATTTGATAGAATGTTTTGGGGTTGTTGTTTGGGTGCTGCTATGCAGTTGATAGGATGTTTTTGGGCGGTTGTTAGGGTGTTGCTATGCAGATGATAGAATGTTTTTGGGCGGTTGTTAGGGTGTTGCGGTGTATTAGATAGAATGTTTTGGGTGGGTGTTAGAGTGTTGCTATGCAGATGAATGAATGTTTTTGGGTTGTTGCTATGCAGTTGATAGAATTTCTTTGGGTGGTTGTTAGGGTGTTTCTATGTATTTGATAGTATGTTTTAGGGTAGTTGTCAGGGTGTTGCTATGCAGTTGATAGAATGTTTTTGAGTGGTTGTTAGGGTGTTGCTATTCAGCAGGTAGAATTTTTTTTGGTGTTAAGCATGTTTTAGTATGCAAATGATTGGTTACTTTGGACGGTTTCTAGGATGTTGCTAAGTGATTGATTTTCTGGTCTCTATTTCAATATTAATGTTGATTTTTACTGGCCGTTTTTTCATGCATCGCCAACAGTGCTTGCTCAAAATCCTAAACCGACTATGTACCTGCTTTCAAAGAGAATACAAAATTAGATACAATGGATTTGTTTTACAAAAGAATTATGCATGAGGTTATTCATGAACATTTTATTGGTTAAATTAGTCAAATAATTATAGTTCCTTCAAATTTAAGTTCCGATAATTTTTCAGTTTGATTGCTGCAACTTTTGGGAAGATCACATACATTTGACTATGGACCGTCAGTGTGTGTGTGTGTGTGTTTAGGTAAGTGGTGATAAGACATACTCGCTCACCCCCTCTCCAACCCCTCGTGCCCTTCACCACGTCATTCCACCTTGCATCTCCCTTTGCTTTTGGAATTTGGGTGTAAGGCCTACGGTACCACCCGGTACCGATATTTATCCTAATTACATTTCTGACAAGGAACAGCACGCCCCATTCATCAGTGTCAGCGAGAGACAATCAGAATCTCCTGATGGAGGGCTCCTCTGCTGAGCTATGCTGATGGTGTGTATATGTCCCGGAGCTGATCGGGGAAGGTAGAGGGGTGGTACGTTATCTTTCAGATGTCACTCACAGGGGGAGATCAAAAAGAAGGAGAGTTAGGGCTGTAGAAGTGCCTGCTCACGGACTGGCACGCGTGGCTCCGCTGGCTATCAATTCAGACGAACACACGCTTCATCCTTTAAACAAATTATGTTGAGATGCTAAATTGTTTAAAACCATTTGTTTACAGAGAACATAGATGAATTAAGACTGTAAGCTTGTTTTGTATGATTTAAGAAAAAAACAAAAGACAAAACATTTACTGATCTATTATTTATTTATATTATCATTATTTATTTGTTATTAATATATTATTATATATATAAGTGCCCTATTCTCATTTAAAATTATTTCAAATGTGTTTCAATTGATCAGGGATGGGCAACTTTGATCCTGGAGGGCCGGTGTCCTGGAGAGTTTGGCTCCAACCCTTATCAAACACACCTGCCTGTAACTTTCTAGTGTTCTTGAAGACATTGATTAGCTTCTTCAGGTGTGTTTGATCAGGGTTGGAGCTAAACTCTGCAGGACACCGGCCCTACAGGATTGAAGTTAGATGCTGTTTACTTGTAATTATTTGTCAAACCAAAATTCTTCGTACACAATTTTTGTGTGGTTATTTAAAAAAAATGACATACCTTTTCTGGAAAACAAGACTAAGCAGCTGTCATAAAGAACACTATATACAATTTTAGACATTCTTGACAAGGATGCATCTAAAATAATTCTCACGGATCTGCAACATTTCTCCTTAATATTGCATGATTGCCTCTAGAGTGGTCAAGAGGTCTTTGGATCGTTGTGTTCAGAAGGACATTGTCCATGTAGGGGAGATCTTTGAGCCTTATCTTGTGTAGTTACTCCTGCAATGTTTACATTATTTCTTATTACATTTCATTATCTGGACGTCTCAAACCCATCATGGTCAAGTTTTTATGATCTGTGGGAGTAGATCTTTGGTTGCTATCTTGTAGTCGGCATTGAGTAAGCCCATAGGCCTGAATGATGAATGTGAGTTTTTCTCCTTTTTTAAAAGCTAATGGATGCAAAAGTTTAAAGCATCTGCCATTTAGTGCTGAAACAACCATAAGTCAAAACTTAGGTAAGAATGTTACATAGAACTCATGTGGGAAATTAAGCTGTTCTTTGATCTTACCTGCTGTCGTCCCATCAGAAATCATGAATTTTTATCATATATACCTTTAGTGACTTAAAACAATTAACAACTAAAAAAAACCAAAAACATTTATTTACTTATTAATTTATTTAGAGCAAATAAACTTTCATATCTTATATAGTTACACCTTCACAACTTATTTAATGCCCTACGATTTCTGTGATGCAAAAAATCAAGGAATCCAGTCATAAAAAAAAGATTTTACAGTACAATGTTGAATTTCATGGAATTTGTTGAATTTTAGATTAATAAGTCAAAAGTAGCTGGTATGAATCCTGTATTTTCTTTTTCGTAGGTTCAGGTTGTGAGGCGGGGTCTTTCCGCTGTGGAACAGGCCATTGTATTCCAGTAAGCCAGAGGTGCGATGGAACAACTGACTGTTCGGATAACTCAGACGAAATCGGCTGCCGTAAGTAACACTTCCTCCACAGACACAAGGTCACGCACTGACAAAAGAGTAGCTAGTGTGAAAAACAGCTGCTCAGTTTGTTATCAGTAATACAGAACAGTATTAGCAGTACCATGTGTTCCCAAATTTTGAAGAGGTTTTTAGCATAGTAGTAGTAGTATAGTAATAGTAGTGTTGAGCTTTCAACAATTTTTTCTTAAAAGCCTTATTTTTATACACCATTATGTTATACGTTTCTTACAAGTTTTAGGGCTGTTTTCACATATTTAAACTAACCTACAGTATGTATTTAAGAAAGTTTATGTTTTGCAAATAACATGGTTCGAGAGTAATTACCCACGGCTGGCAGCCGGTTCCTTAATCAACCACTTCCAATCAAATCGCTTTCCCCTTACTATAAATACGCCCCGATTCTACATTCTCGCATCTCGCTTTGAACGCATCCCTCCTCCTCCCCTTCTCCGCCTTCTCCCATACTTTCACGTTCCTGGGGGGGCAGACGGTGAATGAGCATGTTAATTTGACTTTATTGAGAAGCTAGCGCAGTCCAGCTCTGATCTGTTCTTGGTTAATGAAATACTGATGTTGCTCTCCTCCAGCCCAGCCCACCTGCGAGAGCGCTCAGTTCCAGTGCTTGAGTGATGGCGAGTGCATTCCTCAGCACTGGGTCTGCGATGATGAAGAGGATTGCGAGGATGGCTCCGATGAAAGGCAGCACTGCCGTGAGTACTCCTTATCTCCATCCGTCCGTCTCTTCCCCGCTTTCTGCTTCCATTTCAATTACGACTGTCCATCAGAGCTGAGAGCTCCATTGACTCCCAGTAATGTACGGGGATGTAATTTCCATCATGTCGGAGAAACGCGATACCTCAGATGTGCAGGCAACAGTCTGAAAAACAAAAGGCAAAGCGTGCTTGTGTTGTAGGGAGAGCATGCCACTTTAGTGAAGACGAGGACCACCCAGTGCACTCATATTATAATGGTGTGTCTTTGATCTTTGCTGGCAGCTGGCAGGACGTGCTCCAGTTCACAGTTCACCTGCACGAACGGGGCCTGCATCCCGGGAGGATACAGGTGCGACCGTGTGCCTGACTGCCTGGACGGAGCAGATGAGAGAAACTGCCGTAAGTATGCTGTCGGCATGTGTGTGATGGGATTAGAGCTGGACAATACAGGTCAATACAATATACAATGGGGCAAAAAAGTACTTAGTCATCCACCAATTGTGTTAAAAAGATGAGAGAGTCCTGTAATTTTCATCATAAGTATAACTCAACTATGAGAGACAAAATGAGAAAAAAAAAACATCTGGAAAATCACGTTGTAGGATTTTTAATGAATTAATTGGTAAATTCCTCAGTAAAATACGTATTTGGTCACCTACAAACAAGCAAGATTTCTGGCTCTCACAGACCTGTAACTTCTTTAAGAGGGTCCTCTGTCCTCCACCCGTTACCTGTATTAATGGCATCTGTTTGAACTCGTTATCAGTATTAAAGACACCTGTCCACAACCTCAAACAATCACACTCCGAACTCCACTATGGCCGAGACCAAAGAGCTGTCAAAGGACACCAGAAACATAATTGTAGACCTACACCAGGCTGGGAAGACTGAATCAGCAATAGGTAGCACCTTGGTGTGAAGAAATCAACTGTGGGAGCAATTATTAGAAAATGGAAGAAATATAAGACCACTGATAATCTCCCTCAATCTGGGGCTCCACCCAAGATCTCACCCCGTGGGGTCAAAATGATCACAAGAACTGTGAGCAACAATCCCAGAACCACACGGGGGACCAGGTGAATGACCTGCAGAGAGCTGGGACCAAAGTAACAAAGGCTACCATCAGTAACACACTGCGTCGTCAGGGACTCAAATCCTGCAGTGCCAGACGTGTCCCCCTGCTTAAACCAGTAGATGTCCAGGCCCATCTGAAGTTTGCTAGAGAGCGTTTGGATGATCCAGAAGAGGATTGGGAGAATGTCATATGGTCTGATGAAACCAAAATAGAACTTTTTGGTAAAAACTTAACTGGTTGTGTTTGGAGGAGAAAGAAAGCTGAGTTGTATCCAAAGAACAACATACCTACTGTGAAGCATGGGGGTTGAAACATCATGCTTTGGGGCTGTTTTTCTGCAAAGGGACCAGGACGGCTGATCCGTGTAAATGAAAGAATGAATGCAGCCATGTATCGTGAAATTTTGAGTGAAAACCTCCAAGGGCATTGAAGATGAAATGTGGCTAGGTGTTTCAGCATGACAATGATCCCAAACACACCGCCCGGGCAACGAAGGAGTGGCTTCGGAAGAAGCATTTCAAGGTCCTGGAGGAGAGGCCTAGCCAGTCTCCAGATCTTAACCCCATAGAAAATCTTTACAGGGAGCTGAAAGTCTGTGTTGCCCAGTGACAGCCCCAAAACATTAATGCTCTAGTCTAGAGGAGATCTGCATGAAGGAATATGCCAAAATACCAGCAACAGTGTGTGAAAACCTTGTGAAGACTTGACCTCTGTCATTGCCAACAAAGGGTATATAAGTATTGAGATAACATTTTATTATTTTCCACCATAAGTTGCTAATAAATTCTTTAAAAATCCTACAATTTGATTTTCAGGATTTTTTTTTCTCATTTTGTCTCTCATAGTTGAGGTATACCTATTGTCACAATGGCCAGCTGGAGTGCCCACGAACCCCACCTTGCCTTCGTTGCTCAGTTTGCCTGTATCTAGACCCTGCCTGTTGACATGGATCCGCATGCCTCAGTCTCCGTTGTTCCACCTATGATGAAAATTACGGCCTCTCTCATCTTTTTAAGTGGGAGAACTTGCACAATCCGTTGTTGACTAAATACTTTTTTGCCCCACTGTTAGTGATCTAAAAATTATGCATGTAGATACAAGTAAATATTTTTATATAAGTATTCTATATATTTTTTCAAAATATATACTGTATCTGTGTGCATTTATTTATACATTATAAATATACACAGTACACATATGTAAACAAAAACTTTCATTTTGCGTGCGATTAATCGTGATTAATCGTTTGACTGCACTTTATTGTTTAGATAGCATTTTTAATGTTATCCTCTTGGCGCGAACAGGCTGTTAAGTGTTCCATTACAGAGAATTCCCAGTGTTTCTCGATTATGGAAAATACACAACTTCTCAAAATCCTTCAGAACTGATGTAGCACATTTACATATGACGAGTATCACTATCAGACCGTCATGTGCGGACAGCAGTCTGATCATTGTGCGTTTGATGACTGCTGCTGATGATAATGATTATCTGTCAGTGTTCATATGGAACTGTATCGAACAGGCCGGGGAAAGGCCCCCCTTCAGGACAAAAGGCACGGCCCTGTGTGTTTAGACTGGTTCTAGGGCTGAGGACACTGGCGTCCAGGACAAACCCTGATTTATGCGATCAATGAGCTCAAACTGTGTTGTGTAACCCTGAGTCTCTCATTAAGGCTGATGAGGATCACATTTCCATTTCACATGCTGTGTGTGGACAATTTGAACTGGACAAGCGTACTGAATGGCCTTTGATAGGGAGTTTATGAAATATAGTCTATCAAATATATTAGAAAGGGAGTAAATATTAAATAAGATAAAAATTAACCTAACAAACCTGTATGTAGGCTATCTACATATTTTGTACCAAAGTCTGTAAAAAGTAGGTTATATCATATATAATTATCATATATCATTATTACTGTAATTGTAATTTTAAAGTATTTCTTCATGGTTTCCACAAAACATATTAAACAGAACAATGTTTGTGAAGTTGTAATTAATAAGAAATGTTTCTTAAATCAGCATATTTGAAGGATTTCTGAAGTATCATGCAACACTGAAGACTGGAGTAACCATGCTGAAAATGCAGCTTTGCATCACAGGAATAAATTACATTTTAAAACATATTCAAATAGAAAACACCGATTTGGAATTGTAATAATATTTCACAACAGTACTGTTTTTACTGTATTTGTTTAACCAAATTATGCAGCCCTGGTAAGCAAAAGAAGACTTTAAATAAAAATAAATAAATAAAAAACATCTCACTGACCCCAAACCTTCGGACACTGTATATTTATCTGTCTATTTACAAAATACTGTACGTATAAATATCTCCAAAAGACATTTGACCGATGTTCATATATTTTCAGTAAAAGCTTTCATTTTATAACCTAGTAACAGTTTTGAAGTTGAATCCTGAAGCAAAACATGTTGAGAAAAACCAGTGCAGGGGCCAGAGATGGATGGGTTTCGAAGCACCAGCGATCTGTGTGCCACACACTTCAGCTCTGACCACAGTCCAGTGATTCAGAGACTGAAACACCATAGCAGAAGCAGCACAGTTTGCATCTATTCAAAACGACCAGACCTCACTTTTACATGCAGATCAATGCAAAGGGGCAAGAGCCAAGCCAAGTCAAGCATCACCTCAGCGAAGGAGTTATGTCACTGGGTAAAAAGTAGATGGAATTCAGAAACCTGTGAATACATTCAAAGCCTTGCAAACACCTTGAAGGCATAATAGTTATTAATCCAAATGAACAGGCAAAAGTTATTGTTTAAAATATTATCCTCTAATAAAATCAGGCTACATACAACTGAAACTGTATGAATGCAATGACTGAATTATTATTAGGCCTATAATATTTTTTTGTCTCTGTTTCTTTAGATGCTGAATATATTTATAAAGATTATCACCTTACTCACTGCATTTTATTCTTAATATACAATATAATTTATTAAAAACGATGTCTTTTGATCTTATGAGTATACATATCCATAAACGTGTTTGTTATACATGTTTGTAAATGACGTCTACACACTTCTCAGCTCCGATTCAAAGCGAGATCGTGGCGCCGCACTGTGGTTAGCAAGTTGAAGTGCGCTACTGTTTCACTAATTCGTCACTTCCTGGATTCCAAGCGGAAATAGCGGAGTTTGTTTGGTTGCTATGATGCTTCGTCGCTCATCAAAGATGGCGAAAACGCGATAGAAAGACTCTCTCCGTGCAGAATCGTCTGTTTTGTGTGTTTCCAGGGTTGATTTGAAAGCTGCAGTGTGTGACGTTATGGCGGGGGCTGATGATGAGGAATGCGCGCTTGTAAGTCACTACTAACAATGATCTCGGAGTGCTCATAATCATAATGCAGCTGAGCACCAGAATGTTTTATGTAATTGTTCATATTTGCATAAGGAAGAGGAGGGGGCGATAAATAAAACAAGTATAATTCAATTCCAGTTGCAACAGTATAACGTTACTCAAGAAAACAAACAAACAAACAAACATAACTTACTGGTTCAGACATTTCGATTGGAAAAAGCAATTGTCTGACACATTAAATAATAGTTTATGTATTCTTTTATTAATGGAACAGTTATAAAATAAAAGAAACTGCGTGTGTGCTGTGTTCTGTATGTGCTACATCACGCTTATGCTTCAAATTATAATAATACAGTGATGGAGCTCATACTCATAATGTTGATCGAGAGATAAACACATAGGTCTCTCGAGAGCCTTATGATCATATTTAATGCCTACATTTAAACTCACTTCTTAGTCAGACTCCCAATTGGTCAGCTTGAAGTTATTTTCCATTAACCCTGCTTAATTTATTGTGAATTTCAGGCATTGATCTTATACTACTGCCAGGAAAAGTACTCCAATCATGTTGTAGCTGTTTCCAGTGAAGCTCAAAGAAAATTCAGTCATGATCCAATCTTCACATTCCTCCACGCTTATGGGCTGCTCATGCTAGGTTAGGAAAACCCAACAGTTTTCTATCGTTGTCTTCATTTGATGTCTTGACAAATGGTCTGAATCCATCGGCGCCTCTTTTTTCTTTGCAATTTTATTGTCGTAGATCAAGTGTTGGACGCCATTCAGGAGCTGGAGCAGCTGAAGGAGAGAGGAGACGTTTCTCTCTGTGGGCTCATGGCTCTGGTTTATGCCCACAAGAAAAGACCAAACCCTGGTAGATCTTTTGCATGTCTGAATTAATGCCGTCTCACATCAAAATTCACCCACATATTTGTTCAGCGGTACTTTGCGGTTTTATCTGGTAAACAGTGCTTGATCTGTGCATATTTCTCTCCTGGTCCAAACAAGATGAGAAAGCCATATTATGAATAGAAGAATTGTATTTTAGCTAAAGTCTAGGGTTTGAAGTTACACGTCTTAATAATTTGTTTTTTGCGAACATGCATCTTTTTACATCACAAGATGTTAACTGATGGACTGGAGTTTTGCCGATTATGTTTGATGTCAGGATTAAATGTCTCTTTAGTCCTTTGTGTGGCATTGAAAATGTATTAGCGTAAAGGTTTGGAATTATATGAATGTGAATAAATAATGACAAAAGGTGTCTTGCCTGTAGACCGTGATGTGATCCAGGAGCTGGATGGAAGGGTGAAGGAGGAGAGGAAGAAAGCGAGTCCCAAAGCTCTGTATTACGTTGGCATGCTGCTGTGGCTGCTGGGCCGCAATGACAAAGCCAGAGAGTATGTGGACAGAATGATCAAGATCTCCAGTGGCTCTAAAGAGGTGAACTTTTCTAATGCATCTAGCCTTTAGATTTCTGCTGAGGCGGCTCTTCATGATGGCAAAAGGACCGATCAATCTGCCAGCGAAGAATTCTTCATCTTGGAAATTATGCAGCGATATGTTTAATGTTCTAAAATAACTACAAATAAATAAAACAGACACAAATATTGAAAAACAACACAATTACAAAAACATGTAAAAATTATAATCACTATTTCAACACTGGTTCCACTTTATATTAAGTGTCCCTAGTACCTGTGTACTTCCATACTAACTAGATGTGTAGCTAGTATGTAACCACAGTATACGTACACACCGTTACATAGTATCTACAGCTGTAATATAACTGTAACTACTCACATGTAACAACCCTCAGAATGGTGTGTGTAAATACAAATGTGTAACAGGACATTGGTAACAACACTTTTTGGTAAATAAAGTGTTACACTTTATATTAAACAGACAATTGCTATGGATTAAGCATGTAATTACTCTGATGTTACACAGCAACGGGAAGTAAATTAGGCTTTACATATAAATTGTGGTTGGTGTCCAGAATGTTACACTTTATATTAAGTGGGCAGTTCCTGAGGAGTTACCATGTAAATACACTGCTATTACAGAGGTGCACCAACTCCACCCACTGTACATATCCCTAAACCTACCCAACTACACCCCCTGACCCTGGTCCGTATGCATGTATATATTTAAGAAAATATATTATATAAATATATACAAATATAATATATTTGTGCGTAAAAAATAAAATAATAAAAATGTATAAATGTGTTCCATCTTGGTCTAAATATGCAAAAGTGTCAACAATTCTGTGTTTTTCTGTTAAGATGGGGTGCTGTGTGTACATTTAATGAGGACTTACTAGCAAATAGCTGCAATTTAACAAAGAGTGAAAGCAAATTTAAGGGGGTCTGAATACTTTCCGTACCCACTGTATATACTGTGTGTGTGTTTATTTACATATATACATAATAAATATACACAGTACTCACACGTATATTATGTAAACAAAAACTAGATTTTCGATTGTGATTAATCACGATAAATCATTTGAGAGTACTAAGAACTAAGAACTAATAACACTGCTGATTACCAGGTGGTCCACATATTTCGCTGTTTATTTAATATTGGGGTCATTGTTTTGTAGGGAATTGTACTGAAAGGCTGGATTGATCTACGATCTAACAAAGATGCTTATGCAAAGAAGTCTGGGAAATACTTTGACGAGGCCCTGAAGGAGAAAAGTGACATTTTTGCTCTGATGGGGAAGGTAACTCTATTTCTGATCACCATTAAATAATTCAATGAACTAAAATTTCCTGATTCAGACACTGAAAAATGTTGAAGCGAAATTTCATGTCTAGGTTACACTTTATCTCAAATATATAAAAAACCGAGGTAATGAAAAAGTAGTAATAACGAAACAATGAATTGCGCATAGATGATAAAACAATACAATTTGTTTTGTAATGCTCTAATTGTGTCTCTCTGTCAGGTGCATTATTATGAGTTTCGGCAGAATTATTCTGGTGCTTTAGAGACCATTAACCAGGTGATTGTGAGTTACCCGTCCTTTCTCCCTGCGCTGGTCAAGAAGATGAAGCTGCTGTTTACTCTACAGGACTGGGAGCAAACTATAGATGCAGCTCAGAGGTAAAACCTTTATTTAATGGTTTAAGGGTATTTGTTTTGGTTTTGAAAATACATAAATGCACTCTAAAAGCTCTCAAAGGTTTTCAGAAGCGAGCTGCATTCAAGCTAGAATAGATATTAGATGTGGATTTGGACAGAAAGAGTGGATCATTGTTTCTCTTTCCCTATTGGATGAGGGCCAGTGAGCGACAGAATGAAAAGGTCCTTTTAGACTGATCACTAAGAGCCGTGCAAACTCTCCAGCATGACCTTAAAGGGTCTGTGTGAAAATCAGTGCTATCAGATGGAGCTGATTTGTTTTTCAAATTTTTCAAAAACAACAGGTTGTTCTACAAAATCGGCATCTTGGTCTGATACAGGCTCAAACATATAAGGTTGAATCCCTAATCCCT
>JAUCMU010000151.1:19576699-19591038 GCA_032275025.1 Enteromius treurensis
ACCAGTAGGTGCAGCAGGCCCCTACTGACCCATATGAATGGGCTGATAACGACTTATAACGTCCCATTCAAATCGCGTGATAACATCCGAATCGGCTCCCCAATCGGCCTAACAGGGGCGCTACAGCGCTAAACCAAAATTTCTGACATTTTTGGCCGTAGCTCGTAAACCATTTGGTGTAGACTTGTAGAAATTTCATATCGTTGCAATCCTTTTGCGAACTAGTCCCGATCGAAACCAAACCACTGCAGAAATAATCTGTGGACTTTGAATATTAATAACTATTTTAAAAAGTTGACATTTTTATTTTAAAGCGAAACGGTAGGCCAATTAGAGTGTGTGCTAACGTTAGCCAAATATTATTCAGACTATAACTCTGGAACAAAATGAGGTATCTTCACCAAACTTGGTACAGATGTGTAAGACCTCAAGCTATAGTAAAATAAAAATTGCGCAGCTCTGCCACTTGGTGGCGCTATGTGGCAGAAAAAACATATTATTATCTAAAACTAGGCAACCGTTAGTCCAATCGGCTTAAAATTTGGTATGCAGAAACCTGGACCAAACTTGCACAAGTCTCTATTTGTACTTTGGTTAGCTATAACAAGGTCAGTTAAAAAGGGGCGTGGCCACATATACTCAAAAGCCTATAACATACCTAAACATAAACACCAAACTTTATGAAACATGGTTAAAACATGTGACAGATGAGTATTAGCAAGCATGCAAATGTTTCACAGAGCTCACAATATTTCCAGAGTAAATGACCTTAAATCGCTCATACATTCACTTATAGACTATATCTTCATATAATATAATAGATCTCCTCGTTCTGAACAACTTTGCCTCCGGGAGTAATGATGTAAATCAAACTGTTTTTACAAAAAAAATACTATAATAGTTATAACACTTAAACACAGTGTTGTGTAAGAAGTTGCAATTAATAACCAGTAGATGGCAGCAGGAGACCACTAATGAGAACACAAACAGTGCTTTTCATGTTTGCTGATGGAGACATTATACAATCTGTATTATAACATTTAAAATCACATTTATTTAAAGTTTACCATTTTCTCATACACTTTTTTTGCAATTTTGTCAGATAATCATTACAGTGAAACATTGAATTGACGTATAAACTCTTTAAAAGTGAAGAATGTCACCTTTCATTTATTTCAAATATCGAAACTTGCAACACAATATCTGTGAATGTATGCTCGTGTCTTTGTGTTTGCATTAATATAACAGTTAAACCATTTCATTTCTGTGTCTTTCTGTGTGTGTCTGTGAGCCTATTGTCCATTTTCGATGTGCTTAAGTGTCAGCCATACATTCAGGTTGCCTCATACAACCTCAAAAATGCTCAAACCCCGGTAATTGCTGCTTTCAGCTATATTTATTATTATCTCAAATGTTTGTTTTTTTTATTTTGGTTTTAGTAAGTTAAAATGGAAGATAGAGGAGATATGACACACATTGATTTGCCTCATTAAATGTCCTTTCACTAACACGCTCATATTTGTGAACTGTGCATGCATTGAAAGGTTGACAGGCAAACCAAGTTTACTTCATAATTTCAGTGGCATAAATGTATTATTCCAGTCACAGTGTTTTAAATGGTATGTAATTACTGACCCCATGGAACTGAATGAATTAAACAGTTACGTTCAGCCGGCATAATGAAGACTCGTGGATATAAACAGGGACTTTCTGAGCCAGGGTTCATTAAATCAAACAAAGACATACTTAGAAACAGAAATAGTCTGCTTTGCAAATCTGTGGCATACTTTAGTATTTTATCTAGTTTTCATTTAGGTCAAAGAGGTCAATAACACCTAGAGAATGCTATTTGTTATATTTCCTCTCAAAGGTAGTGGTTCAGCTGGAATTCATCTCTTGGATATTGTACAAAATGCTCAAAGTGTACTGTTTATGTTTTTTAAAATTCATTAAAAGAGATCCAAGAAAGTGTCAGGAACAATCTGAAAGGGGGAAGTCAGGTTTACTGGCATACAATGTTTGTTTAGCGTCTTACAAACAGTCTAACTCTTATCAGCACTACTGTTTGCGCACATTTCTTTGATGCTTCAGGTTTCTGTGTGGTCATGTATGACTAGAGACTTCCAGCAGTTAATTCAGTATAATATATATTATATATATTAGAATGCAGTTCATTCCGGTTTAATTACTTCTCCCACCCACAGGTGTTTAATAAAGATTCTAATCAATGTGTGGAGAACTAAGAATATGTACATGTAGGACGTTTTAATATTAGTAATGAATAATTTGCTGCTTATATATGATAAAAGAAAAAAATAATTTTCCACAGTGATTTATCTTTTTCTTAGGTAGCCATATTTGGCAAGATAATCTAGATTAAAAACTCCCTCTTTCTCTCTCTTTTTCTGTTTCAAGGTCTATATTATTTCAAATCCAAAATATAGTAATAAAGTTGTTTGCCAAGATAAGATTAAGAATTAAACTTCTTTACTTCTTGCTCACTGACCTTTTATGGTGTGGTTCAACCCAAGCCAGGAGCCCAATTTCAGGTTGTCAGAAGTGGTGTCTCTCAGTTTATTTACCATTTTTAATGTGTTTAACTGCAGAGATGGCTGCCTATTTAAAATATGGCCACACTGACTGATGTTTGGAAAGTAATTGGAAAAAGAAACGTGTCAGTCAGTGTTCACAGGCAGAGAGCTCATAATAGACAGCTGTGAAAGGGAGATAAGAGACCAGCAATACAGTTTAGAAAGAAGAAACACAGTAATACACTCACTTCAACTTCATTTTCAAAAGTGATACAAAAAATAGTAAAGCAATATTACTCCCAGAATGCTGCTGATAACAAATGTGATGTATTATTTAGCTTCTAAGTTTATGGTTGTGGTAGAGAAATTTAAAGGAATTTAGACTAAACAGGCCACATGTCTTCAACAGTTCTAGTTACTATAGTTATAATTTTGGGTATACTTTGCAATATTCAAAAGATGGTCATTAAATGTAACACACAATATATGTAACACTTGGTTTAGGAAGACATTTGTTACTTATGAACTGTATTGTATTTTTATTGTTATTACGTATAAATGAAATACTGTTCTATTATAGCTGTGAAAAAAAATGACCTTTTCAGACCTTCTCTTTTTTAACTTTTATTACAATATTTTGGAATAGAGACATCGAATTGGTGTTCAGTGCACCAGCTTGACTACAATGCCAGTGGTGCCCATGATTTATTTTTTTTATTTTAAATGCATGAACCAATTTAACAAAAAAAAAAGGTCATTTGGAAGGAGAAGCTAATTGCTAAAACCTATTAACACTTTTTAAAATGCACATTTTTTAAGTCTTTTAAATAACTGTAGGTTGTTCAAAAATATAAAAGGCTTCAGGTGCTGCTATCCAACAATTTACAACATTGACATTCATATTATCATGTCCTCCATTGGTTCCTCCAAACAGAAAGGTACAAATATTTGTCTTGCAAACAGAGTACAAAGAGATATTACATCTGACAAGACGATACAATGCTTAACTCCAAAAAAATCATAAACATAAATAAATATATAAACAAAATGAACAGTCCTGTGACAGTGATTGCATATGAAGATCCTCAGGACAACTGAATAGTTGATGGGAAAAGGTACAAAAAGAGAGAAGCAGAGTATAAGCAGTAATGTAATGTTCCAGCACTCACCGGGACATCTCTTAAATTGAACTAAATTATGTACCTTCCTCTAAATTACTTGACAGCATCAGGACCTGAACTCAACAAGGACGAGTTTAAAAGCACATCCTCTTCAAAAATCAGAGCTAAAAAATAGAGGCACTCTAAAGAAACAGCAGCGCTGCTCAAGGCCTTAACCAAGGCATAAACATCAAGGCAGGGTAGACAGTTTTTAAAGGAATTATAATTTAAAGTGGAAAAGAAAGATGTTAAAAGAACAGAATTTTTTTTTTTTTTTTAAGCTGCAGTCCATAACTTAATATCATGAATGTTGCTTCAGGCGGTGGACAGTTTATAGCCTTTTCTCACAGCAGCTGAAATAGTTTTCTAAAAATGTAAAAGTGCATTTTTCCTGTTCTTAAGACTTCCATAATTGAGACCAAATAATAATAATAAAAAATTATTTTTTTTTTTATTTGAAATAAAATATTTGGTAACACTTTAGAATAGGGGGTGGTTGTAAGTCATTTATAAGTGAATAGTTAATTATGAAATGTTCATCCAGAAAACATTCTGGATGTTTTCTGTTTTTATTTAATAAAGTGTGTAAACCCTTTGTCTCATTAGGACAGATGATTGTGTTCTGTGTGGAGTGTGTGGTATTTACTGATAATGTGAACTAGTTTTACCCTCAACTGAAGTTCACATGAGGTGCACAGTGGTAAAATACTCCATGTGTTTACCATCTTGGCATCATGCGTCTGTCCAACATATTGTCTGTCCTAATGAGACAAAGGGTTTACACACTCTATTAAATTTAAAAAAAAAAAAAATTGTTCTTTTCAACATGTCACAAATTGTAAATGACTTGTAAATTAATTAACTAAACATAATAATCCCTTATTAATCATTTGTGAATGTTTTGTAGATTAACATTTCCTCATTAACTAATCACTTATAAATGACTTACATCCATCCCCTATTCTAAAGTGTTACCAAATATGTTTTGTCCATTTCAATGGACATCAGGTCAAAACAGTTTTAAACAATTTACCAATTAAAATTATGATTTTAATTATAAACTAATTACAAATAAAATAACACAAATGGTCCTTGATGTTTCTTCTGAAGGTAACAAACTTCAACAGAAAAAACATTTCAACATTAATTTTTGTTTTATAGACTGCACATTGTTTTTAACAAACTAATGCAAACTAAAACAGGCTTGTCCACTTCTCCCATAGGAGGACTGTAATTGGATGAAATGTCTTAAAGGAGTCATGCAAAGCCAATTTTCCACAAGCTAATATGATTCTTTTGGGTCTCAATGGAAAGTTTGTAATATAGTTTGTTTTAAAATTTCTCAAAGATAGTTTTAAAAACGCTCATTTTACCCTGTCAAAAATAGCTTTTTTGAAATCAGTCTGTTCTGTGTACTTCCCCTTTAAATCTACACGAGCTCCGCTGACTCCGCCCCTCTTTTCCGAGGCACTCTCAGAGGATTTTTTAGCCTATTCATAGTGAAACTTGCTAATAAACACATTATTAGGGAGGGCGATTTGCAAAGATTCATTAATTATACTCACTGCTTCTGTAGGTGAGGCTGGATCATGAATGATTTGCGCAAACATAAACGGATTTCTGTTGATCAAGGGCTTCCCTTCAGAACCAAACGTAACGTTACTCCTCTGCGTCTTCAGTCACTCAGATGTCTCAGATGTCGAGGGGTAAATCACTACTGCTATGTTCAGTAATACATTCAACAACAAAACACCTCAATCTCTTAGGAGCCTTGCTTGTCTCTGAGTCTCGGTCTGATGACGGCTCACTCAGGGCGGGTCTGAGGTAAGACACAAGTCTTCAATCTGTGTGACACTCTGCTGTCAATCAACTATTGTGGGAGTGGCCTCTGTCTGTGTGACTGCCATTCCTGTTTGCCGGTGATATTTAGCCTGTCTAGGTTTACTCTGTCTCTTCAATAAACACTTCGCTTATGAATTCAAACGCCTCGTCATCTCTCAGCCATCGTAACAGAATGGACCGTCCACCAGAATTCAGCGAGTGTTTCGTTCGACGTAAGGACAAAGACTTTTCTTCGCCTCGCGGGCGGGATTATAACCTGGCACCGGAGACATATCTGCTCTCTCTGCATCAGCACGGACGCCACATCAATGAGTACGTGAGTAACTTTATTTCTGTGTCCCATTTGGTGCGTGTTGACGAGGAAACAATCAAGGGGTACTTTCTGTCGGGTTTGAATCGCTGGTTGCTGCGCGACCTACCCGCAGAGGATCCAGATTGGCCACTGGCCAAACTTATTGACTTTGTTTTGGAGTTCTGTGGTTCTCATTTCACTGTGGGAGAGGTGGAGGAGGACATTCACGCTCACGGTGATAATCACTGCATCGCGCGCACCAAGTCTAATCAGTGGCTCGGCACTCACATGGCAATCCGGCGGGGGCCGTCCCTGCTTTCGCTGCGCTCCGCTGGACCGCCATGCGAGGCTCCTGCTATGCCTGTTTTACCCCCTCCGATCGCATCATGAGACGAGGCAAGGGAGATTCAGAGCATCTTTCAGCTAACTTTCAAGATGGCTGCCGAGGAGGAAGCGCAGCCCGTGATGGACGCCGATCGTGAGAGGAAACAGCGCAAGATGGCGGCCGCTCATGAGCCACAGCACAAAATAGCGGCCTCCAGCCCTGTGTCTGCAAGCCATGTAAAGCTCTATTGGTCCCGGTTTCTCAGCCTAAGAGACTGTTTCATGCCCTGTCCCAGTCATACTGCCACGAGTACTGCATGATGTCCAGTCGGTTCAGGTTTCACAGCTCGAGGAGCTGTCACCAACCCCCAAAACGCTACTGACTGGTTCTGACATCACGCAGCGAGAGGGGCTGTGTGGTGTACAGTCTGGTCCGGGTGCTCAGTCAGGTACCGAACGACAGCTAGGGGAGCTGTCTACCACGTCGGTAGTTCCTGAAACTTCCACAGAGGGCGCCGGCACCATCATTCAGCGAGAGGAGATGAGTGATGTTCTGCTGGGTACAGGGCAGCAGCTAGAGGAACTACCTGCTATTTCTGCGATCCTCAGTTTGCCCTCAGAAGGCGCCTATGTCATCACTCAGCGAGAGGGGCCAGATCCCATCTGTGATGGGAGATCCACCCACACCTGCGGGCGAGCTGTCTGAAATCCTTGCGGTTCCCAGTTTGCATCTGTCTGACCTAGCCCCGAATCACGGTCCGAGGAGCCATGTTATGTCCAGTCGGTCCCGGTTTTACAGCCAGGAGAGCTGTCAGAGTTCCTCGCGGTTTCCAGTCCGCATCGGTCGGGTCCCAGCCCAGAATCAAGGTCAGAGGAACCGTGTGAGAGGCATGCCTTAAATTCTGGGGATCCGCCCGTGGATGCAAGTCCTCTGGAGAGGTTAGCCAAGTCTCCGCCTTCTGCTCCACCCTGGTGGGCGTCTCCGCTGCCTGCACCGCCCTGGTGGACGTCTCCGCCTCCTGCCCCGCCCTGGTGGGCGCTCCCGCCGCCTGCGCCGCCCAGAGAGACGTCTCCGCCGCCTGTTCCGCACCGGTGGGCTTCTCTGCCGCCCGCTCCCCCCAGGAGGAGGTCTCCGCCATCTGCTCCGCCCTGGTGGGCATTTCCGCTGTCCACGTGGCTCAATTGTCTTGGATTTCCTGTTGTCGACCTCTGCTTCCCCACGGACCTTCGATTGCTTCTCCCTTTGGACTCTGTTCGCCGTTCGTTTTCGACCCACGCCTGGACTCTGACTACTTTCTTGTTTTGTCTCTGCTATTGTTGATTGCCTGTTGATGTCCAGCTTTTCAATAAACACTCTGCATTTGAATTCGCACGCCGCTTTGTCCGCTCATGTATCCGTACCGTAATACCACAAATAGACGTGCGCAGAATGTGGCGGCTCACGTGACTACAGTCTGTTAAGGCTGACAGTTCTGCAAAACACTACAGTATTAATCTAGTTCTGTCACTTACATACGCGTACAAATCTTTTAAAACACCACTATTTCTCTACTTCACGCTCCACTTCATATCTCCAGCCGCTATGTTTAGAACGATCTAAACGTAACACGCTTCCACAAATCTCCACCTTGAAGCAATGGTTGACGGAGGGTGGGTGTGGTCAGCTCGAAATAAATTTTCAAAGTAACATTGAATTTTGCTACAAATATCCCACGGCGTCAAGATGAAAATGCAATCGTAAGTGTCCTAACTGCTAGTCTAAATGCATTTCGGACAAATAACATTTAAATGATAATTTTGATTCTATTTCTGCTTGGACATGTTATACATATCAAAACAATTAGGGTTATACATTTTCATTTTCATTTTGCAACTTATACAGCATTCAAATTAGTATTAAATTTACATTACTGTTGTAAATGGGAAATGCAAATAATATTATTTAATTTTCCTTTTGCACCAAACTTTGCACATGTGTAATCACTGGAAATCAGGTGTCCCCAACTAAGCAAGCCAGAGGCAACAGCGGCAAGGAACCAAATTCATGAGAGAATGGGGGAAAAAAACCTTGTGAGAACCAGACTTAGTTGGGTCCAGTTCTCCTCTGGCCGGACGCCCAGCACCTAATTTCCAGTTCAATTTTTTTAAGCACATGTCAGATTTTGTAAAAGACTTATATATTGTTTGTGTGTGTTTAATTTACTTTAAAGTCACCGTATGCATCGCTATTTTTAACTAGTTACTCCTCAGTTCTGTATAATATATAATAGTATACCAAAGTGCTGGTCAGTGGCTTTGCGCTGAGGGTTGCTGAGAGACTGCAGACTCATGAAAGGAGATAATTATGCTTAATGAATACTTACACACTATTTACTAGATTAAGGTGTCCTGCTCCTTTACTACAAGAGTATTATTATGTCTTTTATCCCAGGATACTGAATCTAAAGCATACCCTGACAGAATACTGAATCAGTCTGAAAGAATAAGTTTAAATTAAAAGTAACACTTTAGAAGAAGTTGGAAGAGCAATAATTATTAAGCTGCCTTGCTCTGTGCAACACAGGCAGCTGCCTTTTAAGGGAACATCTAATCTGAAGTGCTTCCACACATGCATGATGCTTTATAAGCATAGAAATACTGGAATAAGTGTAACACATATATATTAAAGGGAAAGTTCACCAAAATTGAACATCATTTAATGAAAGTCATTGATTACTCACCCAAACCTGTAAGACCTTCGTTCATCTTTGGAACACAAAATGTTTGTGATGTATTCTGAGAGGTCTCTGAACCTCCTAGAGACAGCAAGGATCCTAACATGATTATGTGACTGGTCAAAAATACAGTAAAACATTTGTCAAGCCTTATAGTTTATTTATTTATAATTTTTTTGATGAACATATTTTTTTAAATAGAATTTATTCAAAATTTAAATATTTTGTAATATTATACATATTTCCGTTTTTATCAATTTAATGCAGCCTTGCTTAATGAAAATATGCATCTCATTCAATGCAAAAAAGAAAAAAAAAACTAACCCCAAAATATGAAATATTTATAATGGCCCTTTGTCTCATTTGTACACCATCTGGATGGATTCTGAGATTCCCTTCTCCAAGAAAGAATTTTGTAAAAAGAAAGTTTATAATAATATTTTTATAATAATAATATTTTTATTTTATAAATATTTTTAGTTTATTAATAATTGACTGCAAAATGCACAAACACACATTGTTTTGACATCTCTATTTCTCACAGAGCGATTAAGGGATGAACTGGATGAGTATCTGAAACAGCTGCACATAGTTCATGTGGTCCGTCAACGAGAACGAAAAGGCCTGATCACTGCACGGCTCCTCGGGGCCTCTGTGGCCACGGGCGAAACTCTCACCTTCCTGGATGCCCACTGTGAGTCATTCTAAAGTGCCTCTATTATGGGTAATAGAAGGTTCACATCTTGGTTTTGCGAGTCCCCAACAACAGGTTAACATGCATCAGAAAACACTTTGATTGTCTTATAATTTGCATTTATTTTTACCCTATTTGCTCAACGACTCCCAAACGATTCCTAATCTGCGGTGGTTGGTCGATTTTCATTTTCATTTCATCATGCCCGTAATGCCTGATAAAGCAGCTTTTGTTTGCACAGTGTTGCTTTGTGTACAGCGTTACCGGAATAACCAATATTTTTAACGCTCCAAAAGTGACACCTAGTGGCAAAGAGTGAATTTGCGTTTTCGTTCAAACCAACGCCAAAAGGCCAACAAGTGGGCAGGCAATATGCTATTGTTTCATGTTGAAACATCAACATGAAACGGCTTTATTCATTTTAAAGAGTCGTCGCTTTCTTTTGAGAAACTATAACTTTATAAACGGTGCACTTTCAGATTTAAAGGGGTCATATATGATAGCTGGCCAATCAAAGCACACCTCTCTTTTTTAGCTTTGTACAAACTCTCCCATTTCAGGAGGTGGGGCTTAGAGGAGAAACAAAAACGTATGTTTTTTTCACATTGCGTTACACCAAATACGCAAAATAATGTTACTTTTAGCAACATCATATGACCCCTTTAAAACTTTGCAGGATGTTTTCATTCACTTAGAGCAGTGTTAGGCACTGCATGAAAGCTCATTTTCTAAAATCTATTATAAGGACACTTTAAAGAGCCAATCACTCCCAGTGCTTGGATTCACATTAATAGGGTTTGTCTCTTAATAAAAAAAACAAACTCTTTATAACAAGCCTGTGGTCAGTTAAAGCTTCTCTCTCTGCTGGAAGGAATCTGATGCTTTTTTATTCAGTCTGAGTTTAGGCTTGTTAAACATTCATGATATTTTTTAGAAAGTGTTTGTGTCCTCTGAAGGTGTGGTTGACTGGGAGACGGTCCGCCATGATGCAGAAATTACTCCAATTGATTTAGAAGACGGTCTTCTTTATTCATCCGGGCTGTGTTTATGTGTTAGGGTGTTTGTAAGTGCGTACGTTGAAGTAAACGAGAGTAAGAGGTGATGGTGTAGCCTAAGGTCAGGAATGTACTGGAAGACTTCAAAGTGATTTTATCAAGCAGTTCGTGCTTGGTTTGTTTAGGTGAGTGTTTCCACGGATGGCTTGAGCCGCTGCTGGCCAGGATAGCAGAGAACTCCACGGCCGTAGTGAGTCCCGACATAACCACCATTGACCTGAACACGTTTGAGTTCATGAAGCCCTCACCGTACGGACAGCATCATAACCGGGGGAATTTCGACTGGGGCCTTTCTTTTGGTTGGGAGACCCTTCCGGATCACGAGAAACGGAGACGTAAAGATGAGACGTACCCTATTAAGTAAGAAAACACTCATGCGATGACTTTACTGGCCTGTATGGCTTAGGAACTACTGTACTCTTTTGCTCACAGAAGCTGCATTTAAAGAAATATATTATTACTATTTAAAAATGTATTTCTGCGATGCAAAGCTGAATTTGCAGCATCGTTACTCTTCAGTCTTCACATGATCTTTCAGAAATCATTCTCTTTCTGTGTTTAGTGGAAGAGAAAATGTCGTACAGGTTTGGAACAGCATGACTATTTAAATGATTTGAGTAAATAGATTTGGTAATTCTCATTGGATTTCATTGTTTGTTTTGCTTTAAATGTTTTTATTATCCATACACTTTTCAGTGATTGTTCTGTCTAATGAAAAATCGTTTAAAGGAACATTTGCACTGTAATCGCATTTCCCCTCGCAGGACGCCAACGTTCGCAGGGGGATTGTTCTCCATTTCCAGAGATTATTTCTACCATGTAGGAAGCTATGATGAGGAGATGGAGATTTGGGGAGGAGAAAATATTGAGATGTCCTTCAGGGTGAGTCAAAATTGGACTAGTTTTTATTCAGTGTTGGCACATTGTTGTTCAACTGTTGTTTTTCAAGGATTTCTAACCCCAAACTCAGTGTACACGACATTTATTAAGTCACATAAAGTAAAACGATTCTGCATTTGACATGCAATGAATTAAACCATTTTAGTTGTAGTTATTGGTTTCATTATTATTGTCTTATGCTTACTGAGCAGCTGACTAACACTTTGAACCCTGGCTAACAGGCAGAGACACGGCAAGTTTGTGCAGCGCTGTTTGAATAGGCTACATCCAATTTATTTACTAATCATTTGCCATTTCGAAAATTCGGTGCATCCCTAAAACAAGAAGATTAATGAAAGCCTTCCAGCTATGTGTAATTTCTGCTTTAAACGTTTAATTCAGTGACTATACCAAAAATAAGGGTCAGAAAACTAGTTAAATGATGCTGCCTTCATTTGAATATTTTGGCCATGACGTCTCCTAAAGTCTGTCTGTGTTTGAATGAATAAAGCTTATTTTCTTCTGCTCACATGCTGCTCTCGTCCTTCAGGTCTGGCAGTGCGGCGGGCAGCTAGAAATCATCCCGTGTTCAGTCGTAGGCCACGTGTTTCGCACGAAGAGTCCGCACACCTTCCCTAAAGGTACGCAGGTCATCGCTCGCAACCAGGTGCGTCTGGCAGAGGTCTGGATGGACGACTATAAAGAGATTTTCTACCGGAGGAACCAGCAGGCCTCTCAAATCGCTAAAGAGGTTAGCACCTTGTTTTTCAACAAAAGCAAAAGTTGCAGTACTATTACGATACTATGATGGATTTAATTTGAGCTATTGCATGGAGCAAAGGATAGTGCGCTCTGAGACAGACAGATGGATACACAGGTAGACAGACAGACAGGTGGAGATACAAACAGAGAGAGAGAGAGAGAAATAGATGGACAGACAAAGACATAGACAGAGAGAGAGAGACAGATGAAGACACAGGCAGACGGAGACACAGAGAGAGCTGTCTCACTTCTGTTACTGTTCTTCTGTCCTTCCTTCTTTCAAATAAAGGCAAAAAATAAACAAATAAATAACTTTAAAAAAAAAATCGCTGTATAAAACAATATACTTTTTAAATAAATGTATTTTTATTTATATAAAAAAAAACAAATGTACAAATATTTTACATGTGCATTTTTGTTGTTATTATTATTAATGTATATTCATAGTTACATACATAGAATTCGTTTTATAAAATATTTTATTACATTTAAATTAACTTTAAATATTTAAGGTATTTATTATTTATCATTACTGTTTTTAAATAAATTATTTAAATAAAGTCTTATGTTGAGATAATTTACTATATTTGTGTGTATATATATATAATATATACATATCATTTTGTATATTTGTGTATTGTATTACTTATTTTATTTACGTAATAATCAAAATGTTACTAACAAATTGTTATTTACCTGCAATTGTTTTTATATGAATTAAATTAATTTAAATAAAGTAGACAATTAATTAAATATTAAGATGTTTTATTCTTAAATAATTTAACTGCCTACCATGATTGTGTTGTACAAATGCAATTTGACTTTTTTTTTTAAATAAATATAATTATTTAAATAAATTAATTAAATATTTTAAAAAGCCTAATTCATGTTTTATAAAAAAACTAATATTTTATTGACATTAGTCATTAAAAATGCTATCCTGCTGATATTACACAAATACATAAAATAAATACAATGTTAAATAAATAAAGCCTTACAGTGGGATTTAATTATTTATTTCATGTTTTTATTATATATTTAAATTTACTATACATTTTTATTTATTTAAATTTTAATAAAAAAAAAAGTAGTAAAAACATTTTTGTTATACAAATTGGTTTTGCCTGCATTTTTTTTTTTAGTAATTTGTAATAATACATTTTTTAAGTATTTAACTAACAAACTAATTAAAGAAATAAACATACTTTATTAGAGATATATTTTATGTTTTATTATATTTTTCTTTTTTTTAAATAAATTATTAAAACTGCCACCCTACAGTTGTGTTACTCAAATTGGTTTTGCCTGCACTTGTTGTAATGGCATTGTGGAGTTAAGAGTTAAGAAACCTAAGGCTTTTTGCCAGGCTTTCATCGTGCTGGTCTTCTGCGTACTAAACCACAAAAACCCCTTAACATTCCCAATGTGTAGCCAAGACCTGCTGCTGCTTCATAAGCGTAGACAGACAGCTTTAAAGCGGAGCCTCAGACAGCCCGTGGGCAGCTTTAATATGAGATTCAAAGGCAGTTTCTCTAATGAAGCTACCATCTCTCTCCACAGCACTCTTTTGGAGACGTCTCCAAGCGTGTAGATCTCCGGGACAAACTCCAGTGTAAGAGCTTTTCCTGGTATTTGAAGAACGTCTATCCGGAGGTTTTCATGCCCGATCTCAACCCGCTGCAGTTTGGCGCAGTGAGTGTGTGTTCAGTGGCTGGGACATCCCTGTATTTCTCAGTTTCGTCTGGCCGCTGTGGTTTCCCACCGTGCGGCAGTCTTGGAGAAAGCTGTTATGTAAAAGCTTGTTTAAACAGCTTTCATGTTACGACACCACGATCCGTTCCATTTCCTCCTTCTGTCTCCTTTCAGATAAAGAACCTGGGGAAGGAGGCCTGCTTGGATGCGGGAGAGAGTAACGAGGGAGGAAAACCTCTCATTATGTACCCCTGCCATGGGATGGGAGGAAACCAGGTGATTGTTGATAAAATAACATTTAAATCACTCTCATCTTTAAACTTGTTGTGGTTTTAAATGCGAAAAAGTTATTTTTTTCTTAAAAAATAAATAAATAAATAAATATATATATATG
>JAUCMU010000151.1:19591326-19609177 GCA_032275025.1 Enteromius treurensis
AAATAAATATATATATATGAAGTGCTGTAAAATTATTAATTGTGATCAATCTCATCCATCTCTCTCTCTCTGTGTGTGTGTGTGTGTATGTATATATATATAAATAAATATATAAAATCATAAATGTTTTATAGGTAAATTTATGTAAATTATGCATTCTATTAATTGCTAATCATCATTTTAATCAGATTAAGGTGCTTTGGGAGGAAAAAAATAGCCCATATAATTGCTTTTGATGCTTTATTTATTTGTTACAGTATATAAAATATAATAATAGTCCATGTAATTCAAGCACTACATTATAAAATATATTAAACATCAGTTTATTTAATCTTTTACATCAGGAGAAATTGCTTTTATTTTATTTATTTTATATTATTCAAAATTTCTAATTTCTTATTAGAAATTGATTTAATTTTATTTATTAAAGCGTGCTGGTTTTTTTTTTAACACAAGCATGAATAATTTTTGAAAGATATTTAATTTCCAGGCGCATCGCAAATATATTTTTAATTAGATCCCTTGACATGTTTTCCAGAAGCTCTCAGGAGTTTAACAGACAAACAGCTTTATCCGTTTAATGAAGCGTTTTCTCATGCTGAAGGTCCTTTCTTTCCTCTGCTCGTACAGTATTTCGAGTACTCGACCCATCACGAGATCAGGCACAACATTCAGAAGGAGCTCTGTTTGCACGGGACCGATGGAGTCGTCAAATTAGAGGAGTGCCAGTATAAAGGTCACAACACCATCACAGGACCTCAGCAGAGATGGGAGCTCAGAGAGGTAAACGCTGGAGCTCTCTCTTTCTCTCTTCTACACAAGCCTCTGATCTTTAAACTCAACTCCAAAACAGCCCGAGGCCATGCTGTGTTCCTCAACTCACCCTCCTCTACAGCCAACATTGTCTCTTTAGAGACTCGTCATCTCCTGTTGTACTTGATAATGCTCGTTTTTATCAAAACTCAAAACAGAATAAAAAATTGCAGTATGTCTGACTTTGCTGCAAAAACTAGTGAGCCTCCTTGCTGTTTGCTGTTCACATAGACTGCTGCTTTCTAAGGGAGCATCTTAACCATCATGTGACCTTTAGAAGTGATTTAGAGCAGCAAAAGAAATACACGCCAATTGATATTTATAATTCAGTATGAATTTTTTCATGTTTTTATTATTAACAAAGTTTCTTGTGCTCATCAAGGCTGGATTTACATAGTTTACTTAAAAAAACAGTAATATTGTGAAATATTTATTATGTCTTAAAATAGCTGTTTCTATTTGAATAAAGTTTGAAAATGTAATTCATCTGTGAATCAAAGGATCATTACTCCAGTCTTCAGAGTCACATGATCCTTCAAACATATTAAGGATTGTTATTTGCAAGAAGCAAGTTAAATTAAGGAAATATTGAAGTCATGTTCTGTTCTAAAATACTTTTTGTTTTAGGAATGTATTCAAAATCCTTATCGAGCTAGAAAAAACAACTGTGTTTACAATAAATGTATGGACACTCATTTTATCGTGACATGCTATTCTAATTTATTTTCTGAAAGAATTTAATTGGTTCAAAGTATATTTTTCTTGCTTCATCTTCAAATTTTTTTTCCCCCCGCATTAAACTATGGAATTTTATGCCAAATCTGGCCTTTTGGAATAAACCTCAGCAACCTCTTTATTGCCTTAAAAGGCAGCCTACATAAGCAGCTCACCTGTGTAACATCACGACTAAACTTTCTGAGCAGACTAAACCAAAGTATTTATTAACGAACAAAGAAAACAGTTTGGTTTAAGTGTATGGCCGTCTGTCTAATGCTGATTTAAGCCTGCTAATGTTTGCTTTTGTGATGTGGCTGGCCTCCAGCGCTGATAGATCCTGCTCTCTTATTTTATTCCCTTTGCAGGATCAGCTGTTCTATAACAAGGGCTCAAAACAGTGCCTGACCGCTCGACATGAGAACCCCTCTCTAGTGCCCTGCAATCCAGCTGACAAGTACCAGCTCTGGGTCTTCACATGAACCGCGGGAGCAATGACACACGCACACATTGGTATTTGTGGTTTATGGGGACTCTCCCTGGGCATACTGGTTTTTATACAGTACAAACCGTTTGTGCCATTACCCTACACCTAAATCTACCACTTACAGGGAACTCTGTGCATTTTTAGATTTTCAAAAAGCATGTTTATAAGCTTTTTGAATTATGGTGACATTGGCAGTGCCCTCATAAACCACCTTCAAATTGTAATAACTCTGTCATACCCATGTCCCCCATTAGCCATAAATACCAACATACACACACACACACACACACACACTCAGGGTCCAAAACTTAACGTCTTGCCACAGCTGCCAATTCAGGAAAATTTGTATGCCAAAATGATTTCTTACTGGCCATGAAAAAGAAGTTTACAGTAATTAATGCCAATTAATGCGACTCATTCGCTCTGTCCTGAATTCTACGTACAGTAGATAGCTGTCTTCATCCTGATGATCAAGGAGCCAGAATGGTGCAATAGTCCACTTTTCAGTATCCTTCATTCTAGAAGTGTTTTTTCCCTTTTTTTTCTCCATATTCTACAACATTACAAACTTAGATTTGTACTAAAAAAGTTTAGAAATCTGGCAACAACACTGTACTGTACTAAATGACACAAATTTCTTCTCATAGTTCTCTGATTGGTGGAGATTTCTCTGCAGAATTAAGTTTAGTTCTTAGTTTTTAACCAGGAATTACTCTGTGAAACACTATTATTTAAGAGAGTTTAAATAATTTGATTGCTTCAACAAAAGCAGAATATATTTTGTTAACAATGATTGTCCCTATCCACTCTTAAAAATAAGGGTTTCAAAAGGGTGTTTGGCTGTGATGACATAGAAGAACAATTTTTGGTTCCCAAAAGAACTTTTAACAGAGAACCGTTCCTAAAAGAACCATTTTGAAGAGCATTTTAAAAATGTAAAGAACATTTTCAACCTTTTCTGCATTTGAGAGCTTCTTTGGACATTCAAGGTTCTTCATAAAACCATCATGTCAATAACAAACCTTTATTTTTAAGAGTGTAATGTATATTAATATTATTTTTACTTTTTTTTTTTTTTGCTTGTTGCTACGGTATGTTTACATTCTCTCGAAGAAAAAAAAAAAGAGTTTTTCAATTAGAACTGTTTTAGCGGGGTCATTTGGTATATTTGGGAATTCTGCATAAATATATACAAAATTTAATTGACAATTTTAAATTTAATGTGAAGGGCCAAAAGTAAATGTTGCAGTGTATCAAACTATATTATATTAAAATATATTACATTTGTACGTAAACAAAAATTTAAATAATTTGCTTTGAATTAAAAAAAGAAAAAATCACTACTGTTTTTTTTTTTATTCCAATGCAAAAATTAAATTAACAACAGTAAATAAAATAACTAAAATAAAACAAAAATATAAATAAGAAATGAAGATATGCTTCAGTTGCATGTTTTATTTCTTTCATTTAAAAAAAAAATCATACTCTTCTGATATAGCATGGCGGACCAAATTAAGGTCGTTACAGACCAAACTGTGCACATCTTTGTTGTAAAAGAATTGGAAACGTGACCAGAATCATCAAATTCCCATCTTCATTCATATAATTAAAAAAATGTAACTCTTTCACCATCTTTTTTTACAGAGCCTCTTGCAGTGCCTTATGGCATTGCCTTCCTTTCGCAGCAGATGCTTTTTATGATTTATGATCAGAAGAAACATGATCAGACTCACTGTCACAGTTAAACTGACTAATAATGCAAATCCTAATATAGTTATAGTCAAAGACAAACTATCTTTAATTTTCTTGCCAAAGCAATTTTGATGTCTGGTGCATTGTAAGTGTTAATTTTGGACCCTGAACACACACACACACACACACAAGCACAAATTACCTTCAAATTACCTACAAATTACTGTCTTCTGTATGACACAGACCTTTAATTTATTTTTGTATGTGGAAAATATTGCTACTGGAGAGTTGGAATATCTACAGGACCAAAAACGGAGCACATCCTGTCTATATGGGCCACGACATGTGCAGTGATGTGAAGTTACATTTTTTCTCTCTCCCTGTCTTTCTCTCCATTATGTCTGAAAGACTACAGGACGTGTGTCCTCACAAAGTGGCTTTTCTTATTTTTGTTCTGGATGAGCTCAACCACAGTGATGCCGAGTATGAGGTGCGTTCACTGAATGAACCGCAGATTATGTCTTCAAAAATTCTTCACTTCATTTCATGCAACATGCAGATTTTACAGCACCAAAGACTTTGCTTCATATTCATATTTCAGAAGTTCACAAATCATTCCTATTCTGCAGTACATTTCTGCTCCATAACTTATTGAAAACAATATTCTTTTTTGATTTAATAAGAATTTCTATTAAATGGTTCAGCAGCCTTTTAGAAATAGGTTCTGGTCAAGCCAAACTTTGGAAGTATTCGCAAAAAAACCTACAGTTATCAGCAAATAAAAACAATATTTTGAAAACACATTTAGCTTGAAACATTAGAACAGAAAATTATATATATATATATATATAAAAAAGCCAATTTTATTACTTTATGAAGTAAAATAAGGCGGAGATGATGGAGACATGAAAATGTGTTGCACAGAAGGAATGATGCTTAGTACAGGTCAAATATTTTAAATTGAATTTCTGTGGGTGGGTTTTGTTTTTAGCCATTTATGCCTTTTTTTTTTCAAATTGAAATTTTTTGTGGGTTTTTTGTAGATGTCACTTTTCCATATTTTGGCTTGCTGTTGAACATTGTGAATATTTGATTCGAGTTACATAAGACTGAAGACAATATCACACAGTGAATGACAGAGACTGGCAGTAGAGGGCGCTGTTATATAAGCGTCTGCCTTCAGAACATTCAGTCTTTTATGGAGAAAAGGATGAAACCCGAAACATCAGGCCATTTCTTTATTACAGCAGTGTGTTTACATCAATCAGAAGACTCAAAATGTTGGTTTCTAAACCATTATTCCATACAATGCCATGAAGTGATGCGGATTAATCGTCTTTGCTCAGAATATATTTTGTAATGAAACAAAAAAGGATTTAATTTTTGTACGAGAGTGTTTGTGATTTACAAAAAAGAAACTAAGAGTTCATATTAAAGATGGTGAAATGTAACGCTTTAGATGTTTTTATTATTTTTATCTATCTATCTGTCTGTCTGTCCATCGGTCTGCCTCTCTCTGTCTCCGTCTGCTTGTGTCTCCATCTGTCTCTCTCTCTTCATCTATCCATCAGTCTGTCTCTCTCTCTGTCTCCGTCTGTCTGTCTGTGTCTCCATTTGTCTCTCTTTATCTATCCATCAGTCTGTCTCTCTATCTGTCTCCGTCTGTCTGTCTGTGTCTCCATCTGCCTGCCTGTGTCTCCATCTGTCTCTCTCTTCATCTATCCATCAGTCTGTCTCTCTCTCTGTCTCCGTCTGTATGTCTGTGTCTCCATCTGCCTGCCTGTGTCTCCATCTGTCTCTCTCTTCATCTATCCATTAGTCTGTCTCTCTCTCTGTGTCTTTGTCTATCTGTCTGCCTGTGTCTTCATCTGTCTCTCTATCTCTGTCTAGTCTTTGTCTATCCATCTCTTTCTCTCTCTCTGTTTGTATCTCCACCTGACTGTCTGTCTACCTGTGTATCCATCTGTCTGTCTGTCTCTCTATATCTTCGTCTGTTTGTCTCTCTCTGTCTTCGTCTGTCCATCTGTCTGTCTCTCTCTCTGTTTGTATCTCCACCTGTCTGTCTGTCTTTCTCTGTCTGTATCTCCATCTTTCTGTCTCTCTTTGTCTGTATTTCTGTCTGCCTCCCACTAAACAATGGTCTTTTTCATACGTTGAAATTACATCCCCTGACAAACCAGAATGAAAGTTTTTATGACATATTTTTATGACGTCTTTTAGACGTCCAGTATTGGTACAGGACGTCCAAAAGACGTCACTGGACGTCCAAAAGACATCATAAAAAGACGTCATAAAAAATTTCATTCTGGCTTGTCAGTGGATGTCATTTCAACGTCTGAAAAAGACCATTGTTTAGTGGGCTGTGTCTCCATCTGTCTGTCTGTCGCTCCTTGTCTGTGTCTACGTCTGTCTGAAATCTTCAAGGTTTTGTCAAGCCAACCCCTTATGTTATTGTAACTTTCTTTTCCATTTAGCGATGGATGACGCAACAACAAGCGCTTTTACAAAGAGAATTTTTATTCAATACATACCGTTTAAGGAACGCACAATAAATACACATTATAATAGATCATTCATAAGAAATACTGAAAACAGAACGAGAACTTCTAACTGGTAACATGATATGACGACTCCTGTCTTCTGCCAGTTCATTCTGTCCCGCTGTAGTACAGGCTTCAATGACATTACATTTGTACCGCGAGTCTTTTATATCCCATAATGCATCAAAGACTGAGGTCTGTTGTACCAGCACTGTGTGTGTAAGTCAAGAAGTGAAGTAAAGAAAAATCTGAACCAATGTCCAGACAATAAACCCTAGAAGGCAAAAACACAGAGTGAATATGCTTTCGTAGAATCTGAAACAATGGCAAAAATGAATTAGAAATTGAAGGCATTCACTTTTAAGTAAACCATTGGTTACTTAAGCCAAGGCAGTGATCCAATGCTGCTGCCCGAATTAGCATCGCAACATTCAGTATTTTCAGTAATCTGAAAACACATCTCCTTTATTTGTTTTATCTTTAAAAGGCGAAGTATGTCATTTTTGCACCACTGGCAGCCATGAGTGTGGATTTTTGTTCTGGGTGGATGCCCAAAATTATGATTTTAAAAGTAAAAAGTGAAAAAATTATGAGTCATATACAAATACAAAAACATTTGAATTATGACTAAAACAACTATGACATTAAAAGTTGATGACAGTCATCAACATTATGACAATTATGACATCAGAAGGCAAAATTGACAAAAAGTCAAAATTATGACTTTTTACTGCAATTTATGATTTGTAGTAATCATAATGTTTATTATTTTTTTCTCACATTAATGAGTGTGTCAACATTTTGACTATCTCATATTTATAACTCAGTACATCATAATGATGACTTTGGTCACAAATATAACTTTTTTTAATTTAAACTTTGTCATAATTTAAAGTTTTTATGTTCAATTTCGAATATTTCATATTTAAGAAATGTATGTTTATAGTATGTGCCACAAATGAGCTTTCATATGGATAGGTAATCGCGCACCACTCAAAGCATAGCATTTTGAGGTATATTTCATGTTTGTAGCATAAAGACGTATTTATTGTGTGAGGTTAAAGGTTCTACTTATAGTTCTGAAAGTTAAAGCTGGGATACATGTTTTAAATGACACACTTCACCTTTAAAGATCAGGTTATTTTGTTACCGCCCCACGAGGTCACGCTACAATGTTGATGACATAAAAGGCATTTGATTGTCCTGTCTTGAGCTTATTGAGGGACATTCTCCATTGGACAATGACTCTCTTTCATCAAGAGGATAAACAAACTGACAGATGCATCATAAGGTTTGTGCGTTAAAAACAGCTTCATCTCAACTCGTCAGTGCTTTAAAGTAATATTTCACACAAAAATTCTTATTATGTGATTATTTAAACACCCTCATGTCGTAGCATTAATATTTTACTAAAAACACCCCTTTTTTAGGGAAGAAAATAACAGCATAGAAATTCAGAATGACCTGGATGAGGGTGAGTAAATAATGACAATGTTTCTTTTGAATTCACTCCTTTCAGTGAACATTAGCTTTCATGTGTGGCATTATCACACTGCAAACTATTGCACTTAACAAAGATTTATTCAGTCCAAGTTTATTGTTAAATAAAATAACCTTAACCATGACAAGAATTATTATTTTTCCTCTCAAAATCTTAAGCTAAGTTATTGAGTGAATATTTTCACATCATGCCATAAAATATTTATCACTATAAATTGAGAAAAATCACTTTTCTGTCCTCCAGACCTTCAATACCTTTTATGCAATAAATGTAAAGTATCACCTTGTACAAACCTAATATGAGTTCATTTGTATTCTAGACTTCGTAATTTAAACACTTTTAAAAACCATCTTCGCCTGACAGAAACGGAATGCTTCGTTCGCAGTAACTTGATGCATTTCAAAGTGCATTTCATCAGACATCCCTGTATAATCCCAAAGATAATTTAAGACTTTAGTATCTCATAAGACAAAGAGTCTGATCATTTTCATTATGGTAATCTGGTTTAAAAAGTTAAATCTGTTATCTAACTACCTTCTGTCTCCTTTCTGTCATTTTAAACAAATGCAGATAGATATGATATATATTTCTTGTTAGTGTCATGAAAAAAAAAAAATAAAAATCATCCTTCATGTCTCCACTAAAAACTTGGAGATATGTTATAAAAACATAATCTAGGACTGTGTTCGGAATAGCGTGCTAACATACTACTATATATACAGTATGTATATGTATAGATATTTTTGCTAGACATTAATCACAAATGTTTCATATGAATTTCTATATGAAAATGGGTCAACTAAATTTTTCCAATTTTTTGTTTTCTTTTAAAATAGTTTCTAGTTCGAACTTGGGATGCACAACATCTCGCAATTCTGAGAAAAAAGTCATTGTTAACTTCAGAATGCAAAAAAAAAAAAAAAATTATTTGAGATAAAAATTGCAAAGAATTTTTTTTTATCTTGTAGTGGAAACAAGCCTCCATAGTATACAGATAATATACTATGCAATAAGTAGTAAGCAAATATTCCATTCCAAACACAGCCATAGTCATGGCACGGTACCAGAAAGCCCCGCCCCCTTTAGTGTTCAGTTAACAATTGGTTGCGGTTCTGTATAATATCAGCCAATGGGAAAGTGCAATTATGTTGAGGAAATGTATCATGTTCACAACTTAAATGTCATGGTTTTGGTTTTGTAAGCAAAGGCAAATGAACAGCACACATTTTAAGAGCCGTTTTCATGCTTTCACCAACTCTTTAAAGCATGAAGTATGTGTACGAAAACGCAACAGTATTATTTTCTCTTTTACAGTACATCAAACTCTTACAAAACCATAAACCAGGGATGAAAGCTAAAAAAACAACATGCTTTTATCAAATATTTAGATATACACTTACTTCAGAACACGAACAGCAACAATCTTTTTTTTTTCTGTTTTCTTTTTTGCACCACTGACACAGATACATAGAAAAGTTCTATCCACATTTCTGCTCAAGACTAGAACTTTTGAAATTACAAGAAACATTGCACGAGCCTAAGGCCAGGAATAGACTTTGCGCCAGTACATAAACGCTTGGCCAAAATTTTACAAGCATGGACCTGAAGTTCACCCAAAAATTACAATTCTGTCTTTTGTTCACCCTCATGGCTTTCCAAACTTTTTCTGCAGGACATACAAGAAGTAAGTGGACTCAATATTGGACCCCATTTACCTTCATTGTATGAAAAAAATAAGAATTTTTTATTTTATTTTTTTCTTAAAACAGGTTTGGAATGACAAAAGGGTGAGTAATAATGACAGTGTTTCATTTTTAGGTGGACTGTCCCTTTAAGTTCTTGCACTACTGGTAATTAACCTCAAGGGGGCACTAACATAACAACTAATGCCTGTTGATTTAAAAACAATGGGTCTCATTTTTACTAAGCACTTGTACGAGTAAATTTGTGCTTGAAATCTGTGTATGAATGTTTCATGAACAAATCAAGAACTTTCATAATAAAATTTAATGTAAATTTACGAAAAAAAAATTGGAGCAACTGAAACATGTACGAAAAACAAATATTGGTAGAATCAAGATTAAATTAATCGTATTATAATCATGTTAAGATGGATTGTCATCAACTTCCTGTTATGGATGGACCTGGCTTAAAGCGATAAAAGGCGGTAAAAGAAAATTGCGTGCGAAAAATACCCTTATATGGAAATGGCTTAGGTGTGTTTTATGCAAATTACTAAAGTCAGTTGAGGTTGAGAATGCAATTTTTTTTGCAGAAATTTTATAAGAAGTTAACCTCTACGTACAAATTATAAATATTTCAAGCAATAATTTAGTAAATAAGACCCATTGCGTTATTGAAATCAAGCTTGCGTAGCTAGAAGCGTTTGCGTTAACGTACTTACGTAGAGTGTTTCCGACCGACAGCTTATACGCTCTGATTTTGCAGTTTAAATCGTTTTTGTTCTTTGCAAAGTTCAGTAAAAATACATATTTTTGGATCCGCCAAACGTTAAACAGCAAAACAAAACATTGATGTGCAGAATCGAAGGCTGCATTTATACTCTTGCGCCGCTCTCTTAATCTAAACTGGAGTGGGCTCAGCAAAAGCGTCCAGTAAAGTAGGTCCTTTCGTGTTGTCCGCTAGCGAAACTTCAGGCAGATTGTGAGACATCTCCTTTGGCTGTTCAGCTACGTAACAGTTCCCGTTGGCATTGTAAGTCGTATCCTGTGCATTGTTGTTCAGATAGTTTTGGAATTCCATCTGGCTCAGCTCTCCCGATTGGCTAAGGAAGGTCCCTTTGGATTGGACGCTTTTATCCGGCTCAGAGGCGCAACAGCCAATCACGGCCAAGTGGTGATTGGCGTATGGCTGCTCGGGCTGCTGGGAGTAGTCTGTGTATTGGTCAGCGGTCACATTGTAAGGACCCTGAGACATGACCCTACTGGAGTCATTAACCCTGTCTTGGTAAGATGCTGTGTCTCCTAGATAGGGCTCACTAGATTGGTTGGCGGAGGCTAAAAGTGTGGGCGGAGTAGCGTTTTTCATTTGGTAGTACTCCGCGGTGGAGTTGATGAAGTAGGAGTTGCCATTAGTTTGGTTGTCGGATGCAACCGTATTCTCAGAGTAACACATCACGGAAGGGGGCGGAGCCACTTCGCTATTGGCCAATCCCGTATTAAACTCTTCCGTCTTGTCTTCATCCTCATTGTCATCTTCCTCCTCAGAGTCGCTGTTCACTAAACTCTGCGTGCTGGAATCGGATAGACTGCACAGACTGCTGCTCTCGTCCTCGTCGTCTTCGTTCTCATCCTCTTCGTCATCTTCGTCCTCTTCGTCATCTTCCTCATCCTCATCGTCTTCCTCCTCCTCCTCCTCCTCCTCTAAGGTGTCGTCCATGTCATCGCCGGCCTGCAGATGCATGATGGTGGTCTGCGGGACTGTATCTGGGATCGCGTATTCCAGCGCATGCAGGCCTGTCGCCAGAGGGCTGCAGTGACCGTTCGGGTCACCGTGGAAACCGTTGCCGGTCGGCACAACGACGCCGGAATTCTGCTGCTGTTCGCGGCTCTTCTCGAGTTCCAGCTTCATGATGGTGTGCAGGAAGTGAGTTCGAACTCGAATGGGGTTGAACTCGATCCTGCCAGCCGCGTTGCTGCAGCCCTCTTTTGTGCAGCCGCATGGGAACGACATACGGTCCACCTGTGGACATCCAAGAACACTTGAGCACAGACCAGTTTAGGGTGGTTTGAATTACACACAGCAGGAATGGTCTAAATAAAGCCCCTCGCTCTCCTGGCCAGATACACGGAGAAAAATTTAACCAGCTGTATCAGTCAGATCTAATCGGTTCTATCAGGGCATACCTCCATTAAACTTTATCTCTGGACATCTTAATCATTTATGCTTGTTAGTCTGCCATGTTAAATTTCCTCGACAGGGTTTGTTTTACTACAGTACGGCAAAGGAGGGCTCTCTTGAGGAATGCGAATCAGCTCCTGATGTGGTTCTAGCGACTGGGTGAGTCTTATACAATGTGTCACAAACATGTTAGGGTCATATGCACCTCTAAATAATAAAAATTGCTCAATATTTTTATGATATTAATATTGTTTTGCATTATATTCATGACAAATAAGCACATTGTAAGACATAATTGTTATTAGAGTAGCCAAAATATTTCCACAAATTATATAAATGCAAATAATTTTATGGATTAAAAAAAGAAACTAATAATAATATTAATGTATATAATTTAAAAAAGTACAAAAAAATGATAATAAAAATAATACAATATACAGTATTTACATTGTAAAATATTACACATTGTACATGCTTTTAATTCATACTGTTTCAAGAATTATTCTATAATTATATATTAGTAAAAATACATTATTTTTAGAATTTGAATCACTGACAACTGAAAAAAAAACAGAAAAAACAAAAAACAAAAAAAAAACAGGGTAACTGAAATTTGCGAGTTAAATAATAACATTAAGATGAATAATTATAATATATTACAAAACATTCCTATATTTTAAATAAAAAATATTAATAATAAATATAAAAATATATACATTATAAAAATGTAAATGACAATGGTGATACAAACAATTTCAGCACGCTATTACCTAAAAGTACTACAAATACTACAAATAATAATTTTCTTCATTGTTGTTTTTTAGGTAAAAAATGACCCAGGTATATTTTTGTTATACCAACCTGAATATTTATAAAATTCTGAATTATTATAAAAATAATTAATTTCCACTAGAACTCCTCTGCGAATAATACCATGTTTAGTGTTGTTTTTGTTCTTTTTGCTGTCATACCATAGTACACATTGATACGTCAACTACTCATGTGTGTGTTTGCTGATCATACCTGACACTTGATGCCAGCGAGGCTGCATGTGCAGGTTTCCGGGTCACAGAAGAGTCTGCAGTCACAGCCACAGTCTTCCCTGGACACCCGGATGGCCCGTAGCTCATGTTTCTCCTCCACATCGATCTTCTTGACGCCGGATGAGCGCAGCAGAGCACGCCGCTTCTTAGTGGTCAGCGGCTGAAGGAAAAAGTATTCATCCACCTCTGTGTTATCAATATCCAGATCATCATCAGAGATGTCATCCAGCGTGAGAGCGTTGGCCTCGTCGGACTCCACCGAGCCATTCTTCGTCAACTGAGGACGATATGAAAGGTGAAGTATTAAAAGACATTTGCACAGTAATATATGCAAAGCTGTAGCAACATGTAATCTGAATTAAAGAATCATTAAGTACTTGTAATTAGAATAATTACATTTTAAAAAACTTGCAAACAGACTACAGTTACTTTTTTAGTGATTACATGATTACATATTATTCACACAATGTAGTCTAATGCTTATATATACATCCAAAGTCCGGTTTTGTGGATATTCACACGTAGACTAGTCATTAGTCGGGTGGCTACACAACATTTGACCAATAGGATTTATAAAAAAAACATTTCAGGTTTAAGAAGTCAACTACCGATGACCCCTTTACGTACCCCGGACATTTTAAAATGAATATTTGCATGTTCACGGTTCTCTCGCATTGGTTAATGGCGTGCAGGTCAACATAAAATACATTTTTAGTAAGTGAATTATTTTGAACGTTATTTTAAAATAATTTATTTTAATTTATAATTATAGTACATGTTTGCCTTTAACTGAACTCACAAACACACTGCAGTTCCTTTTACGAACTCCAGTTTGGGAAAGCTTAATGTAATATGTTTAATGCACTTCATGTGGTTAATTACAATGAAAGTAATATATTTTCTCACTTTTCACTCTTTGTATTTTTATATCATTATGGTACAAGATTATCTAGTTTAAATAAATGTAATAAGTGTGTTGGGTCAAAAGTAATCTTAAAGTAATGTAATGAATAACGTTACTGACTACAATTTTTGTCATGTAATTTGTAAACAGTAACAGATTTATTAAGTAATGTACCCAGCTCTGAATATACAGTATGTATGACAAAAACAAAAAATGTTTGCTTACCCGCAGCCGAATAGAGTTGAGTTTCTCCTCTTTCAGGTGATCTCGGAGCATGTCTCTGTGGATTCTCTCCTGCTCCGTGGCGAACTCTCCCAGCGTATACTGCCTCACACAGCTGTGTCTGCTGGACATGCCCAGCGTACTGCCACCCTGACTGGGCACGCTGGTGAAGCCCTGCCTCCGGCTGAAGTAATACACCGTCACCTTCTCAAAGTGCACCCTCCTCGTCCTCATCCGCTTCTCCCTCTTCAGTATCGAGGATGCTAGAAAGACATTAAAGGGAAATAAAATGATTTCATTTGAAGGACACTGATATGCATCTTTCCGGTAACAGTGCAGTACATCTGAGCGATTTGTGGACTAGGAAATTAAATAATTAAATATTCACAATATATTTGACTTTATTGATTGATTTGGTGAATTTTACAATGATTAGTTCATATTAAATGCATGCATTTATTTATTACCTTTTAGTCCATGCATTCCCTGGGAATTGAACTCACGATTGTGATGTTGCCAGCTAACAATGACTACAATAATGCTTAAACTAACATTAACTTCCCTTTTCTTTTTATTCTTTGTGTTCTCTAGTTGTTGTTTTTATTTATTATATAATTAACAAAAAAAAAAACTCTTTGTTTTTCTATTCTATCTGTTTTCTTTTCATTTATTATATAATTAAAAATCACTCTGATTTAACAAATAATTTCATTTCCACTGCAAAAAGCAAAAAGCATTTGTTTGAAATCTGTTGTTCGTAGTGTTAAAATATTGAAATATTATTCTTTGTAAATGATGCCAGGCAGCTGTATCAGTGCGCCTCTAGTGGCTCCGTCATTTCTCTGCACGCCACCGGCTCCTATTGTTTGGCTATTTAAAGGGGGATGGTAAATATACCCTGTATAAATATCCCCAGTTTTGGCCTCCACAAGAGTGGAGTTTCCCTGATACTCTCTCCCACAGCTCCCTTCATGTCTGACACAAACAGGACAAATAAGAACCATCTGCTGCTGCCGGTCCCCCGCCCAGAACCACCAGCAGAATACATTACACACACACACATCAATGTGTGCACTGCGCTTAACCCAGTCTGACTCAGGAACTCCAGCAGAACTGAAGCACAGCCATTCACTAAGTACAGGAACTAAGTGTGGAAGAAGAACTAAGTGCTAAGTACCTTGTTTAAGAGACGTTTTTCTTTGGACATGTGCATAAAAATGGGAATCTCAAAAAAATAAAAAAACAGGCTACCTAGATACCTAGTTTAAATAAAAATAAAAATATGAATTGCGATACATAAAGCTGGGAATTCTGATGAAAAAAAAAAAAGGTTTAAATAGTGAAATAAAGTGAGATATAGTGAGACAATATATATACATATATAATATAATATATGTACTTTTTTTTTTTTTTAAGTCTCACACAAATAAGCTTTCACAAATGTCACCCCTAAAGTAAAATGAGAAAAATAATAAAATGTATTCTGTATAAAGAAAATGGTGCCTGATAATTTTTTTTATTTAATTATCATTTTATTTTCATTTCAATTAAGTCGTTTTTCCACATTAAATTCTTATTACAGTAATACATATAAATGTTTCACTTTGTATTTTTTTGTGCTTCTCATTATTCTAAGTGGTTCTCATTAAATTAAATTAAATTATATTATATGTAATTAAACAACTTTGAGAACAATGTCCCAGTGCAAAAAAAGTCCTTAAATAGGCTTCAGTTTATAAGTCAAATATAACAAGGATGCATTAAATTAATCAAAATGTATATTTACATTTATAAAACATATTCAAAATAAATGCAGTTTTTTTTTATATAACTTTGTATTTATCCTATATATACATTTATATAAAAATATGAAGCAGCACAACTGTTTTCAACTTTAATAATAATAAGACATGATTCTTGAGCAACAAATCAGCATACTAAGAATGATTTCTGAAGGATCATGTGAGACTATTCAAACAGAAAACATCTATTTTGGATTTTAGTAATATTTCACAATACATTCTTATGTTTATATTTTTTTCCAATAATCAAATACAAGACAATCTTTAAAAATCATAAAAAAAATCTCAGTAACCCAGACCTTTGAATGGGTTTCAATATTATATGTAAACCTAGGTATATGAATATGGCAATCATTATCATGCCATGTGTAATACCCCCAGATGGGCCACAGGGCTTGCATTTAACACTCACTGGCTATTCATTATGTTTACTTTTGCTGGAAATAGTTCCAAGAATCCAGCTCAGCGGCTTGATCTGAATGTCACAAATTTACGATTATGAGCTACATTTCATATCTTAATGTAGACGTAACCTCTCTCTGAAGCGGTGCTGAAATAGCAGCGCTTTCTAAAGGAGGAAACAGATGTCCTCTGGGACTCGCTGCACCGTGGGTCATCCGCAGACATCTGGTGCACATAAACTCCTAATTATTTTTAATGACGGAATCAAAGTGAATGAGCATCACAAAAGAGAGGTGATGGAGAACCGAGAGCTGAAGAGCATCAAGAACGAGAAAACCGCTCTCCTAAATCAACTTCACACTTTATTGGGCGTTAATTAATCTCTGTTTCTTTTAGAAGTCGCTGTAGAAATGATGACTGATGCTTTTCAGGTGAACTGCTCTTCAACTTATCATGAAGTCAAAAGCCGGCTCATGCGCACTTCAGATTCTGAACGGTTAGCGGCATGAGGCCAGATGTTTTACGTTTATTGCGATGATGGATATTTTTTCAAGCCCCCTTCAGACAAGCATGATGACGATCAATATCAAATCTCAGTGATGAATTTTCCTTTCAAAGGGCCATTTTCTATTTTCTGCTACCAATTTCGAGCTAGCGTTTTCCCTGGGGACATTCTCTGGGAAACAGTATTTCCCATCTTCTTTCTCATATACCAACAATTCCATGCTTTAAAGGAATGACACAACAGTTTTGTGCCAATTGTCATTAAATTCAATAAAGGACCGATTTAGCAAAAAGTAAAAATGTTTCCCATTTTACGATGACATTTTTTTCATATGTGAAATGGAATGTTGGAATAAAGAATAAATAATGACCAATTTACACATTTTTGTGGTTAAACTAACACTTAAACTTCAGAGTCCGTTTAAATCTCTTTAGTTTTTGACCTGGCAGCTTTTCCATTTATGAATATAAAGTATAAAAACAAAATATAAGCTCAGAAATCGCAATAACCTTTTTTTATCCTGTGGCAGAAACAAGTTTCCATAAGTAACACATAGAATTAAATGTGAAACTTTCTATTTTAAAAAAAGACTAAAACAGTATTTTCTTGTAAAACAATCATAGTGTTATTTACAACAACAAAATCAAGATACACTAGAGATGCAAAAGTAAAGTCTTAAAAATTTGAGATTATGCTTAAAACAAGAACAAATACCTGTCAATGGGGAATGAAAACTTCCTTTGCCTTGGATTTAAGTAGATTTTTTGAGCCCAATAGCTATTTAACAATTAATTGCGATTTATCGCATTCTAAAAAAGGGTTTTTGTTTACATATTATATGTGTGTGTTCTGTGTATATTAATTATGCATAAATAAATACACACATGCATTAAATATTTCAGAAAAATATGTTATGTTTACATATGAAATACATTTATATATAATATAAATTATATTAATATAAATATATATGTAAGTACATGTACACATTTTCTAAATATATACTATATGTGTATATATTTATACATTAGGGTTGTAACGATACATCGTATCGTATCGAACCGTTCGGTATGAGGCTTACGGTTCGGTACGCATACGTACCGAATTTCATCAGCCAATCAAAACGAGAGGTGAAATAAAGAAAGCGAATAAGAATATTACTATTTACTATTTACTATTAATATAATATTACATGTTGTAGCTGCAGATGGCGAGTGAGCTCGTGACGTGGGAAAAAATTTCTGTGTTCAGCGCGGAGAAATTCTGTGGCTATACTATGTTTATATACTATATGTTTATCTGTTTGTTGTTTAGCTATTTCAGATCAAAATGTAGTGATTTGTATATCTTTGATTGTATTTTGCG
>JAUCMU010000151.1:19633380-19658808 GCA_032275025.1 Enteromius treurensis
CTGGAAAATACGACAGAAAGATGCTTGTCTATAGCCTCCTGCAGTACAAGCTGCCAGTATGAAAGCACAATTGGCGCACGCTCTACTGCCCTGCATATGTGCCGCTTCCGTGCTGTTTATGCGTGCAGTAAAACCGGCTTGTTTTTAACGCGCCTCTTAATTCGCGTGAATCGCGCTGCAGGATGTCTAATTGCTTCTTTGCATTGACTTAACATGTAAATCACTCGCGCTTAACGCTTCATTCGTGTCTGGTTTGAACGCAAGAATGAATGTCTTGTTACGTCCACGAATGCAATTATTTTTATTTAATATAATCGCAAGATTTTCTGTAATGTAATCGCATAGGCTGACATCGTGATTGCGATATGATTAATCGTGCAGCCCTACTGGAAATAGTCCAGCCGAATTTCCCAAGTGTGAATGTTAATGTAAAAAGACCTCCTAAAAAGCAGGATTTCCTCCTCACAGTTCTGTAAGTTTCATAGTGAAATCAGATTCAAGATTATTTCAATGCGTGCGTTTACATGGACCCTCTTAATGCGATTATAATGAGATTTTGACAGTATTGCGATTAAACGTTTACTCATGTAAATGCAATACTTTGATTGAAATAATGTGATTATGCTCATAAATCGCAGCAAGCATAATCGTATTAACATAGGTGGCCTACGCTGATTTTAATCGAAATATACAGACATGTAAACACTTTAATCGTAGTATTGCCGTTCTGACCTCACGACAATTCGTACATATTTTACGAGGTGGCTAATTTCTACAAATTAGTGCAACCTCACTCGTACGATTTCTTCTAAATCGTACGCATTTTACGAGTTGGCAATTCGTAGAAATTTTGACGAATGACGTAATCACTTTTATAAATATATCAAAATATCCTTCGTTGCCATTTTTTCTGATATGCATCATTCGGATCTGTAAAGGGTCTACCTGCTGATTTTCAGCAGACATATCTATAGAAAGCTTTAAATAACACTTAACAAATTTTTTTTTTTTAAATAAAAACTCCTTAATTATAGCCTAATAACAATCCATTAAGATGACTTCTAAGTTACATATGGGGAAATTTTCATATTAGTCTTTGAAATACGAACTCATGGAAAACGCTGGTAATTTATGGTAATTTCTTTTACATAAATGACGTGACATGCACCTGTAATAATATGCAGATTAGAAACGTTTTCGGATAAGAAAGCATCGCATTTCTGGGGAAACTCAGAAACACAACTCGCTGCCTTCACTCTTATCCAGAAACTGCGAACAGAACGCGACAGCAGCATAGGCAAACGAATTGCCATTACAAATAAACATAGACGTGTTTTTATGGCAGTAGAAAATGAACCACAATTCTTAGCGAATAATAAGAATATGGAAATTGCATGTAAACAGGAGTGAAAAGCTTGCTCTTGACATGCAAACATCATAATGCAATTTACTCCTTCCTCTGATTATTGGAAAAATCGCATTATTCGTGCACATGTAAACGTAGTCAGTAACACAGACCTCTCAGGATTATACCAATACCACCTCCAAACACCCAATAATATAATACACAAATAAAACATAAATATATTATTAACAACAAAATTCTTACATTTGCTTTTAGTACTGAACATAATGGTTAATCCTTAACTACAAGTGCTTTAGATTTTTTGCCAACTCACTCGTCACCTATTTTAGTGTACACTATCTATAGAAGTTATACATTACCCAAGATGACTCAAAATGGAGGTGATGACGAATGCATTTTTGTGCCGTCACAATCGTGACTTCCATCATTGCAGTTTTCTCTCTTCCACACACAACCAGTCTTCTCTAAAGCAACCGAAACTGAAAACAAGCTTTGTGCAATTCCCGTTCAGAAAGTTAATTCAACACATATCTCATCCTGTTGTAAAACTGCAATTTTCAGATCTGTGATAATCTCTTAACTGTGATCAAGGTCGATTTAAATAGAGAGCTGTAGGAATGATTTATGATCTGTTTTATGCCTTCAAGTCTCAAAAAGGGTGGTCGCTAGCAAGTGACTTCAAAAGTTGTCAAGAACATTATATGTCAATCTCACCAAACACATTAACTTACGGTATCTACGCACTCACGTGTCTGCTTTTACAGCAACTTTTGACAAACATTTAAATAAACACAAAAAGTGGTGGTGTCGTTAAAGTCAGGTGACCTTGTAGCACATTTGTTCATTATCTTGATAAACGCAATGTGTCAAAAAAAAAAACGGATTACTTTCTTTAGACAAAAACCCAATGGAAATATCCTTTAGGCTTTTTGTCAAGAGAACGATGTTGACCTGCAAAATCACTTCAACCCTCAAAAGATCTGTAAGACATAAAAGTGATACAACAATTCTCATTTTTCATCCTAAAGAAGTTGGAAGTGTTTGTTGTCCCCGTGGCTAACATACTACATCTACCATAAAACCATGCTATCTTATACACACAGTGGGAGGAATTGGGTTAGAGGTAACCATTTTTATCTATACTACAGTGGTACTATCTCTTAACACATTCAGCTCTCGACAGCTACAAATAGTCTAGCACACACACTACACCTCATCATATGCTGTTGTTAACCAGAAAAGATTTACAGATAAATCATATCTCCAATTCCCAACTTTCAGTGTGTACCTATAGTCAATAATAAAAAAAGTTTTTAGCACTATTTCCAAAATTAAAAAAACAGCACATTCAAAGCCAAAAGAGCAACAAGGAGGAAGCCACTAAGACCAGATTAAAAGGCTGTCTGAGATTTAGGGCCATTAATTAGTGTGAAGTGTGGCTTAAAAAAAAATGCCTCTCAAGACTCTGTTCTCATAAAGACCAGTATACACTTTCGTCTCGCACGCCTGCCGCCCATTGCGGTTGTGTCTGTGTGGGGCGAAGGGGATGGTTTTTGTGAGGAGCCGTTCTTAAAAAAGCCAGATCTGAACCAGAATCTGAAGTCCCTGGTCTTCATTGACATGGAAACCACATGAACAAACCAATAACAGAGACAAAAAAGATCAAATACAGTCGGGAGTTGGCCAGCAAGAAGAAGACAATGAAAGCCAGAGAGAGAGCTTTTTGTGTATAACAAACCAACAGAAGATATCAAAAAAACCTATGCAAGTCTGCATGCGTGTATCTGTGTGCGCGCAGGTCCGTTTGCTTTTGTGGGCCGCGTTATCTCAAAGGGGCCAGAGCAGCGGTGGGCGACGTTCACGGTGATCATACAGAGCGGTGATAAATTCATGTTCCACAGGACAGTGGTTGTGCTTATCAGAACTGAAGCCGCGTTGCCCTCCGCAAACGTTTTAGACCAAAGTCAAAGTTCAGTTTCGGCATCTGCCACTACGCATCTGCTTCGAAAGCCGTCGGAGAAAGAGGTTAACACACGTTACTTGTACCACAGCCATGAATTATGTAATAGAAGACACATAGCAAAGGCAAGGCTATGTTACGGCTAAAAACAGTCATTATCTCTAAAAAGAAATGCAGGGAATTGTACAGGACCTCTTTTAATGCTCCGGTGAATAAAAAGAAATGCTGTGCTAAACATAAATGAGCTCATCTGACACACTTTCGTGTTTTTTCCAAAAGGCATTTGAGCCTCGTACTGAAAATCAAGAATTACATGCTAGCACCTGGACTACTGGTTTCTATCCAGCAGGCCAAGACCCGCTAGGAGGTCACAGTCAAAATTCCAAGGGGGCCTTAAGGTGACTTAAAATGTTTTAAAATAAGACAAATCATGCTTTAAAGAACGTCAAAACTGTTAAGCAGTTTTTAGGAACTGTCTACTCTGAACAATACATTGAATTACATTAAATAAGGACAAAATAAATCAATAAACCAAGCTAATGAAACAATAACTAACATATGGTCCAATGCCATGTCTCAAGTCAAGTGAATGAATCATCTTATAACAGGCATCCAATACTAACTTCCGGAAAAGGGGAATAACCAATGACATTTGAGATTACAACTAAAACACCAAGCCCCGCCTCACGACTGACAAAAATAAAAGTGTTTGCGCGAGCAGGTGAGAGAAGATCGAGCGCAGGAACGAATGCTTGAATTGCCCGCAGATGACATGTGCGCGCCAGTGCTTTGAAATGAGCTGCGTCCGAAATCGCATACTGCTTAAGTAGGTACTATATTTAAAACCGAACGTACTACCCAACCGTTAAAACAGTACGCTCTATATAGTATGAATGGAATTCGGACGTACTACATCCGCCATATTGATGCTGTCACGTGTCACGCGTCGTCACAATGGCAGCTCCAGTTTCTGCGGAAATAATTTAGTGCACGCGCCAGCATCAGTGATGCGCTCGTTTATTAATGGCATAGTTTTGCCGCCATAAAGTTTGGGTCTTTTCAGATATTACAGATAGATAGATAGACTCGTTTTTTGCTGAACATCTAAAGATGTGTTTGCATTGTAGTCTATGTTAATCAAGCACTGCTGCAAGTGCACAGACAGTGAGCATCCTCCTAAAGAAGCAGCTATTCTCACCGGATAGAAGAATGACACGAGAGTGATGTATCCTAACTCAACCCTAGTGCTTCCTGTACACAGACGCACAACGGCAGTCTGGATCTGTCCTAAACATCAACAGTAAATCATAAACTGTGATGCGGTGAGGACAGTAATATTTCTCTTTGCTAACAACTGATGGCTAATTATGATTTCTAACAAATTATCTGCCAATTTTAACGTCACTGGCGCATCGGTCCAGCTGCAGCAGACAGTGCCAATTAGCATGTTAGTCATTCATATCTGATGGACTGACTGTTGCAGTTTGGTTGTCACTAGCGCAAACATTACCATACGGCAACTGTCTTGCTGTACAGTCATATTAAAATTGGTTTCCATAGCGATTGGTGCAGACGAAAGCAGTTTTATGCACATATCTGATATACAGTATTATGTGCAGTGCTAGACCCATATATTGGTCAGAGTGATTAAACTTATATAATATTTATTCAATCTATCTATTGTTTTATATAATGTCAGGCAATGACAAAAAGGTCAATTTAAAGACATACAGGTTATTTAATTCAATTGAATTGTGCAAATGTAAACTGACATTCATGGTCCATAGCAAATAAATCTTTATATAAGCCTTTTAAGGACCAAAAATGGAAAGCAGGGCAGATACTCTATATCCATCCACTGTGTCATTTCATGTTTGGGAAAACATGTCAATGCACTAATATAAAAATATGATGCCTTTGACAATAACATTATGATTACATCACATCATAAACTTCAAAGCATTCATGCTCCATCTGGATAAATTTTCCTCTTTTCTCTCTCTCTTGCATTTATGTTGACAGACAAACAGCCGTACTGAAGTAATTCTACACTCTGATAATTAGAGCTGCACAATTAAAATTGATTATTAAACCACAAAAGGCTGTGGTTTAATTAAGCGGTGTACTGCGTGCTTCACAGTGAATGGACAGCACTCTGTTTTCTGTCAACAAAACCTACTCCAAACATCAGGAGAAACCGATCTATACATCTGAGTGGGCTTCACTTACAGTACGTGCATTCAAAACACAAAATCGACTCAGATTTATTTTATTTTTTCTATTTGCATAAATCTAAATGCAAACAGATGCGGAAGAACATGAAATCTTTGAAGACTTCAAATAAGAATTAGCACCAAAATACTGACAGCGTGATGACTGTTAGATTAACATTTACAGGTGATATAATAACAACATATTTCGCTACTGTGCACACAGCAATTAGGGCAGGTATTATAAACCCTGGCCAGACTGCTTCTGAATGAGAAGTAGGGTAGTTAAAAGGCAGCACAAGTTTTATTCATGCATCTCTTTTATAATTGAAAACAAAAGCTGTCTGTGTTGTGACATCCGCTGTGACGGCCTTCCAGAGGCTGAGATAAACTGTCACACCTTTAATGATGATAGCCCTCGATGCTATTTACTGAATTTTAGTAGCATTACTTGGAGAGCCGTGATTAACTCTAGACAGATCAAGAGGTGATGAGACTATAACTTCCTGTTTATAAAACATGTGTTCTGCTGCCACATATCTCACTCAACTACAAATAATTTTAGGTTTATCTATTAATTTATTTATTTTTAAGACGTGTTGTTATGTGGTTGTTGGTTGTTGTGTTGTTGCTACTGTAGATGGTTTCTAGGATGTTCCCCATCATTCCACCAGATCAATTATTTTTCTACCATTCTGTTATTCCATTTCTATTCAAATATTTGCTACTATTCAATTTTTTTTTTTCTATCTTCGTGCTATGTTCTACTGTTGTTTACTTCTGAAATGTATTCGTTTCAATTTATTTGATTTGCTAATTTCTGCTCATTTTTATTGATTTATTTGACTTTAATGTCTGTTAAGTGGCCTTGAGTGTTACAAATGAGCAGTGTTACTTTAGTAACTTTAAGATTTAGATTTTTTTTTTTTTAACATTTTTATTAGTTTTTGGAGATTGTTTCTATATATATATATATATATATGAAATAATTTATTTATTATATTAATTAAATGTTTTTCAGTAAGCTACATCAATTGAAATTAAATGCTGGAATACACTACATGACTTTTAAAATCGAATCAGATTTTTAAATCAGTAGGCTTCATGCACTTAACGACTGTAAATAGTGACACAGGAAAACTGAGCATCATACACTACACGAGCGAGGATCATACGCTACCAGATTTTAAAGTTGTTCTGATCACAACGAACTCATGCATCAATGTATGCCTTGTTGCAAGGAAATGCATGACAAATGAAAACAAATGTGTTAAAAAAACGGCTGAAAATATCAAACATGTTTGATATCCTCCGATTGAATGGAATCCAAGTCTGAAGCTAAAAAATTCTGTGATCATCATATTCCCTGCATGAAACTCCTCAATCGAAAGTATTTTGCTTAAATAATCATGTTTTTTATTCATTTTTGTTATCAGTTATGTATACATTTGGGCTTTATGTTACATCTTCTGTTGTTTAATGAATGTTTATTGCATTATTTAAGTGTATTACCATGATGGTGTTTTGGGTTGCATGAATGACTGTGCACCTTCTTTATAATTGTCAGCTTATAAGTTGTCAGTATAAAGGTAACAGCAGTGTGCGTTGTTCAATTTACTGATTGACATTCAAATTTCTTGTTTGAAAATTACAGTTTTATTTTGTCGAATTTACAGCATTTGCCTTCTTTTGACCAAATTCTATTTAAAAGACAGTATAATTGTTTCATTTAACGACGCAAGTTTAGAGTTAGGAGTTCGTTTAAATCCATAGGTAAGAAGTGATGCTTGATTTAGGGATTTTTGAGCGCTATCAGTGAAATGCACACGGCCTCACGCTACTCAATCAATAACTCTCATACCACACCACGCGGAAGTCAAACAGGCTATGAAAGCGTCAAATCATTTGCTGCATGGGAAATGGAAGAGCAGCGGGTCACGGCAACATATTATACATCATTTCATTTGTGCGCGTGTTTGTGTTTGCTCTGTATGCCATGTAATTGCGTAATGCTCGCTCAGAAAAAAGCAGTGCACTCTCCTTTAGACTCATAATAGGCAAGACACGGACTGAACATTCCATACAGGCGTCATGGCAACCGGTCATGGCTAAATCTCGGCATATGAGAGAGAGAGAGAGAGAGAGATGGACTGATGAGACGCATCAAACACTGCTCGTCTCTAATTGATCTCTAAGAGACGTTCTGTCACCAACAAAAAGCTTCTACTGACTGAATGGCACTATTAAATAAATAGAGACATAAATAGAGTCTGATTCTAGCTTTTAATGACGGACTGCTCTATTCCAATATTTAAATGCACGCTCAGTGTAAAGGAATGGGATACGCATGCCAATGGCAGTGAAATGAACTATTCTCAGTGGCCAACCACTTCACCTCTGATAATTCAGTGTGAATGAGAAATTGTATGTTACATTGATTTTACACAAGCACAAAAATGTGAATATACAGCTGAATGCACTAATAGAAATAACAATCTATTTAGGTTCCTTGATCTGCCATGACATTAGTTTTTATGTTTTGTTCTCATACTTACGTTTCAGAACCAAGAATTGTTCTGAACAGCCCAATCATTTCATTTTTGATTCATTTAATTTGTAATCCCTAGCAAACTCAAATATTACGTCTGTCTTAAGCCGCCGGGGTGTATTTGTAGCAATAGCCAATTATAGACTACAGATTATTCTTTTTTCTTTGCCAAAATCACAAGAAAATTAAGTAAAGATTGTTTTCCATGAAGAGACTTCATTCGTTTCCTGATGTAAATGTATCAAACAGTTGCACCTCGACCAAATATTGTCTATTCCAAACAAACCATACGTCAACGGTTTGGTGTCATTTGAACAAATTATATATAGGCCTTTTGAACAGTACAATTTTTTACATTTTTACAGAATTCCGTTCTAGTCTCCAATCCTGCATTTATTTAATCCAAAATACAGCAAAAGCAGTAATATTGTGAAATATTTTTACTTTTTAAAATAAGTGCTTTCTATTTAAATATTTAATGTATCTGCATATCTAAAAATTGATTTTATTAATTGATTGGCACATTAAAATATAATGCAAAAAACAGCTATTTGCTTGGTCAGTACAAATCTGAACAACTGGCCTGACAGGGGCAGCGTAATATACCATGCATCTGAAAGAATTCCCATATCAGGGACAGAAATGTAAGCATGGACCTGTGCCTATAAAAACACAGGACAGAACCGAGGGCGCATGAACCACCCTGTATGTTTCACTCCACTACCACAATATTGCTGCAGCCAGCAGCCTGGAAACGGCTTTGTTTCTCCTCGTTGCATTTGCTCTGTATATCAGAAACAGATTAGGCCTTTCTTTCTCCCGCTCTGTTTTTCTTCTCTTTTCACTCCGGTTCCTGAAGGCAAGCATGCATGTTATAGTACAGAGTGTGCTCATCGATCAAACCGATGCTTCTCTCTGTCCACCGGCTGCTGGTTTTCCTCTTCCCCTGGACATGATGCTTCCCTGACCTTTTACAAGCTGTTGTACAAGTTCATATGAAGAGATTGCCAGGTCACATTTACATGCACATGCACACTTCAGCCATTCCAATACAAAAGGGAAGCAAACTGATTTGGCTGCATGCATGTAAGTGCATGTGTGAAGATGTCATGCGGAGAGAGACAGAACGCTGGGCTGTTATCAGGGGAAACGGCGCGCCACCTCTCCTGTGAATCTTTAATGGACGGCATTCGGCGTTCTGGCAAGCACGGCCATCTGTGCACGGGTTAGAGCCATGCATGGAAGATTTAGTTATTCAAATGACCCAGCTTAATCAGCCTCTCCTAGCAGACTGGAAATCCATTCTGTAAATGTTGCCGTGTCCTTTGAGTGTGTCATATAGAGTAATTAAATCATGTTCCCACGGGGAATATTTGAAAGGATAAACAGATGCCGTCAGGAGTGGTGTGAACACCCGAAGCTCTTGGATCATGATCTGAAAACATCTGAAAGGTGTGTAGGCAAGAAAGTCGGCGTTGCTGCGTTGCTGAATGTGCAGGAGTCATGATTAAAGCAATAGTTCAGTCAAGACATGGAAACTGTCAACATTTACACACAGCCTTGTCAGTGAAAGCCATATCATTTTCTTTCTTCCTCGAAACACCAAAATATAAGTAAGCTTTCACTGAGATCTTCCTGATGGTTATCATGTTTGGTTTCTTGATCAGTATTTGTCAAAAATCAGTCTTGTTAGTATATTTAAAAAACCTACCGCTTGCATGCATTTGAAACGTCTTCTTGTTTTGTTGACATTCCTGGCTGTTCAGTTATTAGTCAGGTGCCTCTAATTGCACAGAAATTTGGGGCCGATCTGCGTTTGACCACCGGATTTACAAAGATCATTTTCATTTTAAGACATTGCATCAAATATTGATGGATGCATTCATTTTTATTTTCATTATTTGATCTTTACCATGTATTACTTTGCCTTTGGAAGGATTTTGTTGTATTTCCTATTCCTGTTCGTTAATGGTCACATGACAAGCAGGTAAACCCCACCCGCCCACCCACATATATATTAAACACACATATATATAATGCCAAGAGTGTCCAAAGCAGTAATCAGAACAAAGGGTGGCTATTTTGAAGAAACTAGAATATAAAGATGTTTTCAGTTATTTCATCTTTTTTTGTTAAGTACAGAACTCCACATGTGTTCATTCATAGTCCTGATGCCTTCAGTGAGAATCTACCAATGTCATGAAAATAAAGAAAACACATTGAACTTTTGGCCTGTACTATATATATATTACTTATATTTAGTTTTAACAATTTTAATAATGAATAAATTAATTATTTTAAAGGGTTTTTATTGTATTACATTTTTTATTATTCCACTAATTTCCATAAAATTATTATTAATTTATAATTAATTAACTTTTCATTAAACTTACAAAACTCCTTCATAAAGCCTTCATGAAACAAAACATGCTTTTTGATTGGTAATGGCTAAGACACTGTCATTATTTTTTACAGCCACTAGAGGGTGAGTACCTGTAAAATGTAAATATAGGTCCTAATAAGGTACTTGCACAAATGACCTATAGGGTCATTTTTTGTTGGAAGACAGGCACAAAAATGTATGTGATAAACTGAAGTAGTCTAAAAGTAATCAAAAAGTAACCTAATTGTATTAATGTGTAATGAATTACATTACTAACTTTGTGCTACTTACTACTAATGGTTGTTATGTAATTTGGAATTTATAATTCAGTAAGACTACAATTTGCAATATTGAATTGTGTGTGTATATATATATATATATATATATAGATATAGATATTGTATATATATATATATCAATCTACCAATCAATCAATCAATCAATCAATCAATCAATCAATCAATCAATCAATCAATCAGTCAGTTAGTCAGTCAATCTATACCATCCACTTTATATGTGTGCACAATATTATTGAATGAATATATTCCTGAAGGTGAACGTGCGTAAGACTGTATATACAGTAAGACTGTGTGGGCAGATTTTGCGGTTTTCAGAAAATGTTCCCAGATGAAAAACAAAACCTGATGAAATGTCTTTATCCTATGAGTCTATGAAAATTATAAGCAAAAATCTATAAACCGCTGCAGTGCTAACGAGTCCTGACTGTTCGCCAAGCTTTTGCCATGCTGTTGGTAAGGTGCTGAGTGGTTGCTTGCACGTTGCTTCAAGGTTGTTAAGGGGTTATGCTGTTGTTAGGATGTTCTGGGTAGTTGCCATGTAGTTGTTTGCATGTTGCTCTGCAGTTACTATGCTCTTTTGTGTGGTTGCTAGAGCATTGGAATCCAGTTGCAAAAGGGCTCAGAGTGGTTGTTCACAACAAATTGGTATTGGGTTGTTAGGGTATTCTGAGTGGTTGCTAAGGCATTGCCATGGAGCTTTTAAGGTGTTATGAGTGGTTGTTTACAACACATTTGTATGCGGTTGCAAGGGTATTCTGGGTGGTTGCTAGGGATATGCTATGCAGTTGCTAGGGTCTTCTGAGTGGTTGCTAGTTGTTAGTATGTTGCTACGTGCTTGTTAGGGTGTTCTGGGTTGTTGCCAAGGTAATACCATGCAGTTGTTAGCACATTGCTATGCAGTTTCTAAGGTGTTCTCGGTGGTTGCTAAGGCATTGCCATGCAGTTTTTAGCAAGTTTCTATATGTTTGTTAACAACTTAATGGTTTGCGGTTACTATGGTGTTATTGGTGGTTGACAGGGCATTTCCATACAGTTGTTATCCAGCTGCTATACGGTTGTTAGAGTATTCTGGGTGGTTGCTAGTGCATTGCCAGTTGTAGTTCTGAGTTGCCATGCACATGCATCTTTCTGAGTGGTTGTTAGCACATTGCTATGTGGTTGCTAGGGTGTTCTGTGTGGCTGCTAGGTCTGATTTGTACATAATCTAATTTAGGCTCTGGTCGCTCCTTCAGTGCAAGTCTTTTATTATCATCCATTAATGAAAAATCAGAAAACTCCAAAACTTGGCAATTATACTTGGTCTAGCAAACAACTTCATTAGTGTATTTTAAGCATAACAGGTGTGATGGAGGCCTCTGCAATGACCTCAAGCAATTGTGTGTGTGTAGTCCTAGTGTTCCTTATGTTATGGGGACCATACCTCCCCACAAGGATATTAATGCCAGTGCTTTTTTTTTTCCTTATGTGGACATTTTTCCACCATGAGGAAACAGCCATATAAATACATTTTGTACACTATAAAATGATTACGCCTATATGTTCTCATAAAATGTGGAAAACCGGCGTGTGTGTATGTGTGCTTGTAAGTGTGTGTGTGTGTGTGTGTTTGCTCATGCTGTGCAGTGCTGCCACTCTCAGCTGGTCTCTTCCTGATGTCAAAAGAAGCTGGTAGATTTGCAACAAAGGAAGTTTATAACAAGCTGCAGCAGCACATTTAGACACACACAGTCTCTCTCTCTCTAATACATAATACAGCTTGCCCTCTACGGACCAATCTTTTCCCAATCACACCTTCTCCAGCTCACACTGCTAGAGTCTTTAATTAGTTAAACTGTCACACAGTTACGCCATGCATGTCCCTGCAGACTACAAGCCAGCTACAAGCTCACTCTAGTGAGCAACGGATGAACAATCAGTCTAACAGTCGTAATTTTATTCCGCAGATTCAACATACGACAGAAGAATGAATCAGAGCTGCCTTTAAAGTCATTACAAAATCAAACATTTCACAATCCAATCAATTCACAAAAAGCACATCTCTGCTGTATAAAATTAATGCATAAATTATTGTCTTCAATACTGACTAAGAACTGAACAAATAGTTGTAATCTGGCTCAAAGAAAGACAGGAACCATGTCTGAAAACAAAAACGCTATGAAATGCATCATATTTATTAAAGAAATTATCTTTACTTTTCCTACATTCTATCCTATTTCACTTAAAAATGTTTCACATTATAGAGCTAAAATGGACTGCAAACCGTGACTTCACGTTGACTGGAGGGCATTTCTCTAGAAAGGGAAAATGACTGATGACCCTCATTAATTATTAATCTGCGCAGAGGCATTATAAGCATAAAATCAGCTGAATTCAGTGAATGCATGATCAATCTCGAGCTAAAGACACCTCTTGTCATTGTTTTCATAAATATTAAGCAACATTTTTATTATATGGATATCCTGTTTGCGTGAGCAGTGCAGAAGCTTTTGTGTTCCTGGGTTTGATTCCCAGTGAAACCTGTAAGCCACTTTGAATAAAAGCTTCTCCAAAATGCATAAATGTAATCTTACTGATGCATGGGTGTCACAGCAGTTGTGCTCTATTTTTAACCAAGCATATAACATACAGTCATCACAAACCACTTAGAGAGCCAAGAACATTTTACAAAAAAAATTAATAAAATAACCTGTTCTCCTACCTTTAATGCAGAATGGGACAGGGTCTAATATTCTGCAGAAAAATAAATAAATGAAGGTGTATTTAAAACACAGCTGTCCATTAAAACCATTAATACTGTTACTGTTGTTGAGAGAAAAAGCGTTCAGCATGATGCAAGCCCGTATTTAATCTTACATTTTTTTGAAGCCATCATTCGGCTTGCTTATTATTTTTTTTCTCCCTTCAGTAATGGGTAAGAGCAGCCATTACAGTGCTGGCAGTAGAGTGGGTCGACGCGGACCCTTTATGAATGCTGCCTCATTACTGGAGGGAGTGTTCCCAGGGGAGGGGGCAAAGCAGAGCACTGCCTGACACAGCTGCACATTCTCAGGGAGAGATGCGATGGCAGCCTGCCTCCTCTCTGGAGCTCCGGTTCACTGACTTTCAGTGGCAGGAGAGCAGGGTTGTGAGAGGGGTCACACACATCATTGCATCATTGCCATACAGATTCTCCCTCAAGCATGCATGCACACACACACACACATGTGTGTGTGTGTTTGAATTACTATATGTTCTCAGGTAATGTTACATATATAGACTGACAGTCCTAAAGAAAGTCTAAAGGAGTCTTCTCAGTAATATAATTTCCTGTTTTATGCTTCTTTTTCCCCCCTCCAAATGACAACAAATTTCTTGCATGTTGGTTCACGACTTTACTTTTTGTTTCCTTACAGAAATGTTGATATTGTATAATATAAGAGTATATCACAACAAAACTACTTACTGAAAAAAATGATTATGCCAACATTTATGTTTATTTTTTTAAACACATAAATACAAATAAATTACATTTGATTCTATTTATGCTTTTCTTTTTTTTCTTTATTATGGCTGGTCATTTATACTATACTAAGCACCAAATAAATAAACAAACAGGAACTGAATAAAGAATACAAAAACTGAAAAAGCCATTTAAGTTCTTTTGCATGAATTGCATTTTTGATGTACCTTTGAATACTTTTTGGACAAAATAGCTGACAGTAACTAAATCTACAATTTAATATTGTTAACTAGAGATAAATAAAAGCAACAACAACAAGTATTACTTTTACTGATTTAGTAAATATTGAGTAAAAAGCAGAATTAATACTAATAGCTAATAATTAAAAATAATTTCAGCAAATAAATATCAAATTGATATCGATCGATATCTAATTCCTGCAGCTCAAACTGCCCATTGATCAAACTGTAACAGAGGAGAAGACACATTTAAAAGCGCTTTATGAACGTATGGGGACAGAGACCGTTCACGTCACTCCGTTATCGCGTCCATTCAAAACTGACAATAGAGAATAAACGGGCGACTTACCATTCATACTGATAAATCACCGTCAGAAGAACCCACGCTGCCGCCTCTTTCATCATATGCTGAACGCGCCAGATAAAATCAAACACACATCGCAAATTTTACGACCAGCTTTAGAGCGGAACGATGTGTTCGTGCATAACCGGCATCTGCCGCAGCTACACCTCTGACAGAAGAAACAATGGTGGAGGCGAGCCCACAAACTACTGCTCCTACTACAGCCAAGGCGTAGCTCATGAATATTAATTAGGCCCTGCTGACGCTCGTGAGCTACCTTCCAATGAAGAATGCAGGCAGTGTTGACGTGCTATTGTTACCGTCCAATGGCTCGGCTTTCCTCGTGAATATTAAGTAGCAGGTTTTCCCCGTAGTAGGATTCGTAAAGTGGCTGCAGCGGGGATTGAGTGTGAGCCAGCGGCCACTAGAGTGCTACACAAGTGTCTTCCAAAGGGATTCAGGGTTTTCTCAGGCCACTCTGTCTCCTGGGTGTCAGCCAATTTAATTGTTCCTCATGAAAACACGTTGGTGTGTGGGGAGGCTGTTCAAATGGGATTGTGCGGGATATTGATAAACAAAAACGCATTGCGCGTTCAACAAGATAAATAAATAATTAGTGAAATAAATGTTTAAACCGTTTTAGAACAGGATTCTCATGAATTCTTATTTTTAAGCACATAATAAATAAATAAATAAAAACAAAGATGAATGATTCCTGATAACCTCTGTCTAAGACATAAAATAAATGAAAATAAAAAATAAATTTGTTTGTTAAAATTATGTAACATTAAAACAATATGTAGCCTGTGTAATAAAAACATAATGCATCGTGATGTAAAGAAAGTGATTCATCATCAGTGAACTATCAACGCCTATAGCTATGTGTTCATTACGTTTCTTTATATCAGCCTTTATTTTGATTAACTTGAACTTTTGATCAATATGTGATATTATTTTCATATGGCTGTGCGACTTTTGTGATAATTTTTACTGGTAGTCAAAATCTGACATCTAGTGGCAGATTTTAAGAATTGCACAGACAAGATTTCCCCTATGTTATGTGCTATACACCAAACACTGTGCTTATTTATTTATTTATGTATTAATTGGTGGTTCAAAGTCCAGTTATATTAGAATTACTTGATAATGGCTTTCTTTTTTAAAGCCTGATGGTTTAGAGGGGTAATAGGCTACAGCCCTTTTCTAAACTAAGATATTAAACCAAATATCAGGCATAGATTATTGGCAGGTAATATATGATTGTTGCATTGACAGGCATTTATGTTTTATCTGATTCGCCTTCCATTAACCTATTTAAGAATAACTATTCATTCTGGAAACAGCTGATTTGGAATTTAGATGCCACATGACTAATCTATAAACAATATACCACAATTGACTCAAATTCCCAGTGTAGGATTTAGTGTCAAGAGCAGTTATCAAAAGATTTGGAAGATAAATGGCACACAGTAATGAGTCATTTTAATCTGCTGAGCTCAGGAGCTTTTATGCTGATTATTGTGATTGATGCAGCTATGAATGATGCTGTATCCACACTGCTGATCTCCTGCTGTTTTAAATGGATTGAATCTTGGTGTAAATAATCCTAATGTCACTGTATTATCCTGGTGACCTCTTAAACTTGAGCCTCTGGATCTGGTAAGTGATCAGTCACTTTGTATTTACAGCTTAAATTATGCCCTGAACTGAGTTCCAAAATCATAATAATGCCCACATAAACATTACTACTTCAGCAATTTGATATGCATTAACGATACTGAAGATTCAATCTCAGTTAAGACATCACATATTCTAACAACAAGTTCAATATTTCAGTAAGAATACTTTGAAACAGTTGGTGACTTCAACTGACTTATTTCAGCAAGACACATACAAGACCTATATTACGGACCCAGCTGGCTGTGGATTGCAATCATATGGTGTTAGTATTTCCTCAGAAGAAACCCTGCTGCCAGACCTTTGGTGACTAACTTGCTGTGAAACTCCAGTAATAGCTATTCAGGTTTTCTAACCTATAGTTGTTTTGCATAATTTTTGAAGTCAACATGAATAACAGTTGACCCTGATACCTCTTTACTACACATTCTCATTGTGCACAACAGACTGTAAATGTAGGCCAATAACTTCTATAATTATATTCTATATAATATTTCCCATACCCCACACTTCAGTTACTTCCTAATGGTTAAATGAAATCTACACTCTATGTATTTCCTTGGAATTATATATTGTGAAATAAAGCAACACAAGTAACATGCGAATGCCAGTTTATATTGACTTTAGTTGTGCCATTTTTTTGAGTTATTGTTGTGTGAACATTTTCAGTCTAGGGTGAATTTTACAGTATGCCACTATAAAAACTAAGCCACCCTTATAAAATATGTTTATTTTGCCTTGAATTCAATGTAAATTACACACTTTTTATTTATTTTGAATTTCAATACTGTATGATTTTTGGTCATTTGTTAAAATGGTATTTAATTATGTTATATTATAATAATAATTATTATTATTTAACAGTTAATATAAAGATGATTCTTTAAGGTTTTAACGTATTTATTTGTATAGCGTTGGTCTGAATTTTCAAGTTTTGCCCGGTCTGTGCGAGCAACAAGCGCATGGGCGGGAAATTTCGTGCAGACAAAAAATGCATTATTATTTATTATTATTAATGGAGCAGAGCGTCTGTATTTCCTCTCGTTTCACGATCGCTCGCTCGGACAGGGTTTCACTCACGAGTGAGGACATGGAAAATCCGGAGTGGATTATGAGCAGAGTGATTACAGAATGCTATGAGCGGGTCCAGTCCGCTCCATTCATTTACTGTGATCCAGTCCGGCTTTCAGTCGTAAAGTTTGTTTAGCCTACTAATTTCGTTGGCGGAGAAAAAAAAAATATGGGAATTAACGGGGCATATTTTGTCTGAAAGGCAGGTTACTGCGATATTAATTAGGTTACTTATTTATTGAGCTATCACAGTCACTGACTCGCAATCGTGATTATTTACGTTAGAGTACTTGTTGCCTGGTGCGGTGCCTATAACCGAATGACATCTTTTTACGCATTTGATATTGTTGAACTGTCTAATGTAATTTTTCTGTCATGTTGACGTTGCTGTAGTGTGAGAACAGCGGGGGCTCTCTATAGGTCACAGCGCTTAGATACCTGTATAACATGATGTGACAGCCCTATTAAATGTAAGGTCACGATGTTTCTCAGTTTACTCTAGAGGTGATGCTCTTTTAAACCTTTTATTCGCTGCTGCTGACAGCTCTGAAGCATCAGCTGAACTTTAATGCATTGCCCTTCACGTCTGCTTCTTTAAATTCAGGATTTAATTGAGGATTAATGCTTTAAAGTACAAAAAGACGACATTTATTTCAGACATGCCTTTAAATGTTCAATTTGAGCCAAAGCATTTGGGGTTCTAAAAGGCTACTGAACAAAAATGATGCAGATGGTATCACATTATTTCAGAGTTTTGAAAGATACTTTGTAAACACCCTTCTTTGCTTGATTATCAAAATGAATGAGTCTGTATGTCTTTATTTTTCAGTGAAATTGCATTTCTTAACAGAAACAGTGCTGCGTGGTTGCCAGGTTGTGATAAGCTGTTGCTAAGGTGTTCTTTATTTTTAGGACTGGGCTGTGAAAATTGTTGCGTTTTATATGCATCTGTTAATGGATAAATTACAAATGCCTTCCTGATTTTAAGCAGTCGCTGTAGTTATTCTTATTGGTATGAATGTCCCTGGCGTGTACAGTAGTAGTAGAAATGCTTCTCTTAGAAATAAGTCATAGTAAATAATAAAAAAATAATAATAATAATCAGGATAAACCATTGTTACAGTTGCCAAGCAATGTCAGAATGTAGAATGTTTGTCTGCAGATGTGCATTTAAAGCCATTTCCGCGTGACTTGTCGCTTATCCAGTCATAGAATGAAATATTCTATAATTTCATTGAACACTAGTGGACATTGACTCCAATTATTTTATGCAAATCAGCCTCGTTAAAATAAAAATTCACATTCTGTCTGACGCCTCATAATTACAGCTCCAGCATGTAGCGTGTTTACAGCCAGTTTTTAAGCAAACCTTTCATTTCACGTGTCATCTGGTGAACTCTAAAGAACTGTATAGCCACACGTGTGCGGATGGCCACGGTCGACTGCGCTGCTCTCCAATTACCTTTGTTTAAAATTGACATTCAGGTTGGCATACTTAATCTGCTTGGGACCTTGAGCGTGCGAAAAGTGTCTCTCCTTTGATTTCACTGTGACTAAAAATAATACCTACAGTACGAATGCGCACCTGGGCCAGCCAAGGTAATGCCTAGCAACAGTGCTGCCAGCGCTCATGTGTGTCCCTGACTAGCAATGACCCTGGAGACTCGAGTTTGAACTCGTTTCTGACATGCATCTTAACCGTTAGTGTAGAATTTATAGGACATGTCAGTTACTTAACGGTGAGTGCTTTATGGTGTAGCTTTATTTTAATGGGAGCTATAACAGGTTTTATGGTTTCACTAAGTAAAAGCTTTGTCAGTGAAGGTCTGAGGATGATTTGTTACGCCCCCTTCTGGACTGTGAACTTGTCACTGGCTCAGCATTTGATGTCATCATGGCTATATTTGGAATAGCGTACTTCAATATTACTCTTACTACTGTATTTCTTTTGTGCATACTGTATAGTTAGTATACTGTGCACGGTGTGCAATGTTTTAAATACATCGAGTGTTCTCAGTGGGCAGCACATTTCCCAGTATCCCATATACACTTTTTTATATGCTTAAGATTGGATTCAGAACACAAAGTAACTGGAGATGTTAACATCTCATGAAATTATTCATGTAAGTGAGGTCATGTGTCAACTAGTGTAGCATACTACTATTTAAAATGCTGACTGCTTCATATTTGTTGTTAATGGAAATAAAGATAGCAACTTTAAATAGTATATATATATGTATATATATTTTTAGCAATAATAAACAAACATTTTGATAAAAACAAAATCTGGTTCTAAATTGTAAATGACAATAGGAAATTATTAAAATGGGAAAAATAACTGCAACTTAAGGTTTGTGTTTTTTAAGTAATTTTTCATTAATTTATTTAATTATCTTTAATTTTTTTCTCAAAGTCATTGTGGGCCAAAATAAATAAATAAATGAATAAAAATAAAATAAAAAAAGGAAATTCATCTAAATTCATGCATGTTTCATTTTTATTAAAGTTTCATCGCTTGAGTTGTTTAATCCACTTAGTCTATTCTTTCTTGAACAAGTCGAGCTTGCATTCAGACCAGATAAAAAGAATATAACAATGCAGGATAATAAAATGTGAATTATTTGCAAGATGTTGTTAGAAAAATGGTAACAAGGACAAAACATATTTAAAAAAAATAAAAACTAAACTTGAAAAAGGATGAAAGTAAAGTGTAAAGAGATGATTGATATTTGACTTAAAATTAAAGATTTCATTATTTCATTTAATATATTTCATTTCATTTAGTTAACAAAAACCAAATTACCGTTCACTTGTTGCATTTTAGATGTAATGAATTGTCTATTTTAAAAATGAACAGTAGGCAATATTTAGTGTAGCTATTCTATAGTACTGCATTCAGTACTTCATTCCCTCGGCTGTTTGTGCTAAAGGCAATGAAAAGGGTTTTAACTGGTCGCAATGAAAAACGGCACCATGAAGGTATCGCATTTAGTTTTGTTGTTCATTGTGTCAGTTTGGTGAATGACACATTATATGGAAGAGTTGCAACATGACTCATATGTTTAATGCGACTCCATTTTTTGTAGAAATGTAATTATTATTGTTATTTTCTGTAAAAATTGTGATTGTGATTAAAAAAGTAGTTACTGGTTTGCGGTAAGGCTGCATAATTTGCCTAGTATTTTGTTATTATATAGTAATACGATAATAATTATTATAATTACAAACAATCTTATTAAATTAAATGAATATTAATCAATCTTAATTAAAGTCAATCAATCAACCTACACTGTGTTTTATTTAAAGGCATGGTCATACAGGCAGGGTCGAACACAACAGCAAACAGGAATGGTGGAGGCAAAGCACAAGAATAGCCCAAAAGGAAAGCACGGATCGGTCGGTACACGAGCAAACAAAAAACACAAAATGGGAACTTTATGAATTGTATTTTGTGAATAAGCCCCAGGGAATGGTATTCTGAAATGTGCTCTTGTAAATAGTAATATGTTTATGTGATTTAGTAGGTCATGCATTTGTGAATCATAAATTGTGAAAATATTCATAGTGACACTATTATCCTGCATGCATTATCTCCTTGGAAACGAGTGAGATGTTTTTAGCAGTTTGATTTGCTCATGTGGTGATTGTGTTTGTTGTAGATATCATGTGATGCATTAATTGGAATCCGGGTGTATTAAAATAGCGTGCGATTTTGACAGCTCAATGTGCGCCGGAAGAAAAGGTTGGGATTAATTGTTGCCAGATTTTCAGGGCTGTTGGCTCTCTGCGGCGTTGATTATTGGATGGAAATCGCATGTATATTAATGGAATTCACTGTTCATGTGTTTTCACTGTAACCTTGCACTATTCACCTGAGATGCCCAGGAGCCTTGAGCGCCACGGCCTGAGGCTTCAGAGCTCCATAGTGTGAGCTTTATATTTTGACTAAACATCAACAAAATAACCATATCCTTACAGGCTCATCCAAATAATATGAAGGAATAACACACTTAGGGGCCCCTAATTTCTAGTGATTATCAATATTTTGACTACAGAGACCATCTCTGCATTTGATAAATAAATAGTTTAATCTCGTCATTATACATTACCATCATAATGTTCAGTGCTTTGCTACAATCTGTTTTGTTAAAAGTGCTATATAGATAAAAGTAATTGATTGATTGATTGATAGCAATAACCATCAAGTCTTTGTGGATCCAGTGAATGATTCACTTTCACTGTCAGCATCTTATGTTTGAATAGCAGTGATGGGCACAAAGCTTTAAGCGGTTCTTTGGCAGGAGAGAGCCATTAGGGTTTCCTGAATAGGATACAGAAACCTGAGAGCATGCGGAGACCAGGATTACATGCTCACATTACTTTGGCTTCACTGAATAAATCATCAGAGCTAGATAAAACCAGCTTCTTTAGTGTACTTCAATAATATCTGTTTGTGCAAACCGTCCATCAAACTCTTTATTTATTCCTGTCAGTAGCAAAACACACTCCTGATGCTGAAGAAATGACGGAGCTTTCGCGAAACGCCCATTGTTTCTCTGTGTTTATGTCTCTTGACATTTAGCAGGAGACCGGCATTCTGTGAGAGAGCGATTTGGTTTCCTAACAATGGAAACTCAATCACAAAATGGAGGTGCTTTAATTGCTTCCGAGCTCTTGCTCTCTTTCTCACTTTCTTTTTTTGTCTTTGTGTCTTTCTGACTGTGCTGTGGTAGAGGTGATGGGGGGAGAGAGAGAGAGAGAGAGAGAGAGAGAGGGGCCTGGAAGGCCTTCAGAGAAGGAATCCAACACTGAACTGAGATCTGCTACTGAACTATTGAAGACTGCACATCGTCAACAGGTGTGTGTACTGCTCTATCTATCTGTCTATCTATCTGTCTGTCTGTCTGTGTCTGTCGCTCTCATTCTATTTATCATTTTATCATTCCTTTATTCTATCCTATTTTTCTATCGTTCTGATTCTAAATCTGATCAATGCGGGCTTATCAAGGGGAATGCTTGTTTATCTCACTCTCCTTTTATTCACAAGGATTCTTTTGTGTCTTTGTAGTTCTCATCAGTATTCTTGAACTGTTACAACGTTTGATGGGATAATATTAAATCTGGCATTGCTGTAATGCCTCGGCCCATTTGCCAATTAAACGTATCTCTCATGAAGAGAGGGAAAGTTGATTAGACCTTTAGAACACGTCCAATTGCACAGAGACTATAAAACCACGCTGTAACTAAGGCGAGCCAGAGCACGGTTCATGTCCTCTCCCGAGGGATTTCATTGCAAAGTGTCGCCGAGTCTGAGGGAGATGTTTTTCTAATATCGGCGCATTGTAGCGAAACTCCATAAACGTTTATGGAAATGTAGAGTTTAAATGCAGCTCAGGTCCCTTGGCTGTCGAGAGAGAGAAAGAGAGTCGTCTTATGCTTTCATCATTCTCTTCTTAATCTGAAAAGCAAAAAATATCCCTGAAAACCTCTGCCCTTATTATTGCTCAGTGATGTGAATGTTGTGACAGAGGTAGGACGTGACCTTGTCCTCCTTAAAACAGAGTTGTCTGAACAAATGGAAGTTTAAATTAATGCAACATCGAACATACATCAGTGTTACTTGATGGCTGAACAGCAACAGCGTCCTTGATTTAGCATTCAGGGAGAGTTTGAAGTGAAACATTAATAAGACTCTTAAGTCAAGGCTGAGAGTGAAGTGAGGTGAGTTTATACACTCATGTTTTGTACAGCTGTGACAGTCCTGAATGTCTTTAAAGAAATAACTCACATAAACACATTGTACATTGTTTACTCACCCTTGTGTACTTCCAAACCCATATTCTGTTATGTGTGGAAAACAAAACTGGAACCGAATAAAACACTTATTTTATAACTTTCAAGTCAATAAAAAGAATGCAATTTAAATCATTAGTCCCCAAAATCTTCCTCATATGCCTCATTATTATTCATTTGGATATTCAGATTGGTTCTTCGCATTGCATGTTTTTTGCTGATTTATCTCTCATATGGCTTCAGAATCTCAAATTGGCTACTTTTATATTAGTTATTTGGTTCATTTTTGATTCATTCGGTGAATCAATTTTTTTCAGATGTGCTTATTGAGAATCATCATTGTGTTCAAAATTTGCTCTACTAAAAAAAACACAAACAAAAAACACAGCAATGCAAGTTTGAAATGTCAGAGTGAGTAATGTCTGAAAAATGTCTAAAAAAATTATTATATTACAATTTTCAAATACAGCAACAGTTTAATTGAAGAAATAAGCTTTCTCAGGTAACATTTTATTATTGATTTGATTTGATTTTGACATTCTGATGCATTGTAATTGATTTTGCACATAACATTTGGTGCTTGCAATGTACACTAAATAAAGTGAATGTATTTCATCACTACAAATACATTTTAAGGTAAAAATGCATTATATTTTAATTTTCTCAGTTTTCTATTATCTCTGCTTTATTTTGTAATAAGCATAGTTTATTATTATTCATCTATTTGTAAATGCAGTACTGTAAAGGCATTTTTACAGATTGTAGCAAAGCAAACAACATTATCAAATAGGAGAATAGAGTGGTAATGTTACAGATACACCTGAGCCCTCGCCAGGCTCCACCCTCACTCCCTCACTCAGATCTCAGTCACCTGAATTATGATCACCAGCACCTGTCACACCCCTAATGATCACTCAGCCAAACCACATATAAGCACACTCTGCCAGTCACTCAGCGTCCAAGCTCGTACATGCCTGGAGTGAACAATCTCTTTGTGTTATACTTACCTTCTCCGTAGTGTGCTTCTTGATATCCCCAGTGTTCTCCAGCTCCTCCTGTGCCTCCTCAAGTCTCCGTTGGATGTGATTGTCTCCTCTGTGTTCTCCTTCGTTGATCTTCCGAAAGACAAAAGACTGTGTTATTTTCAGTTACCCTTACTCAGCTATTGTCTGCATTTAAGTTACTCACTGTTGTTTTTAGATTCTTCACTCAACCTGCAAATAAACACTGTTATTACTTACCACCATCTTCAGTTGTCTGTCCGCTTCGTTACAGAAGCTTGGACCCACACTGCTTACAGGTGAAGAAATGTTCCAGGAACTGGTGGATGCCGTAAGATGAGTTTTACCACTCCCCGCTTCACAAACCAGACCACCACCGAGCTCACCTCCATTGTCAACACCGGCACCTAATCCGGAACCAACACAAGCTTCTTCGTCCTCCGCTGAGCTCATTCCCATGGTGCACACGACACCCTTCTCTGGCGCGGCGGGGGATTGCAAAGGATTTCTACTCCAATGTTCTGTAACCTTCGCGACTTACCCGTCGGTTTTATCTGACAGCACTAAAATTGGTTACGTTATTTCCTGCCTCTCAGGTTCCGCTCTATGTTGGGGCTGAGTCCATCTGGAGTCAAGCAGGGCCAGCCATAAGCTCCTATTCAGCATTCACTCAACATGGTGCAGTTATGCCTATGCTTGAAAAAATGCACCCATTGACTTGCCCTATGACTATTACTGCCAGAGATGTTTCCTTTACTATTTCAGCACTGATTGATTCCGATTTTGGAGGGCTCCACCATGGAGGTGGTCTTGGGTCGTCCGTGGCTTGTAAAACATGAACCTGTTCTCTCCTGGGGCACGGGAGAGATCATCCAATGGGGTACTTTGTGCTGGCCAGAGTGCTAGAGTGCTTTCCCAACCTTACTCTTCAATTTAACTCTACTGTTCAAGAATGTACTACGTCTATTGAGAGTCCTGTTGATAAGTTATCTGTTGTCATTCTTCCCGAGTATCAATCTTTTCAGGACGTGTTTTGCCCCAGGAGAGCAGCTCACTTGCCACCTCACCGCCCATGGGACTGTGCAATTGATCTGCTCCC
>JAUCMU010000151.1:19684268-19699679 GCA_032275025.1 Enteromius treurensis
TGTTTTTATTGTCCTGGTTTATAACTCGAGAACTTCTCTGAGTTTTGTTCCGCAGGGAGATCAAAGCATCCTTACACAAAGCCGGCAGGGATGCTGAGGGTATGGCTGGTTAGACGCGGCGTCTCATTCCCTTGAGGAACTAGCGTTACAGGCATAACCTGAGATGTTCCTCTTCAGGAACTTGAGCCGCATCCAGCAGACGCTATGGGGAATGAGAGGCCCATGCCCCCACACTCTCATGGCCCTGCCCAGTTCGTGTGCCTACTCACCAAGCACCGCAGCACCGGGCGTGGCTCTTAGGTCCAAACTATAGAACCGCACAAAGGTGTGAGGGGTAGACCACCCCGCCGCCGCATATATCTGCTCCAGGGAGACCTCTGACTGAAGGGCTTTTGAAGCTGCCACACCACGTGTTGAGTGAGCTCTGACTCCCAGCCTCGGCTGGAGGCCAGATGACTCATATGCGTTATTAATAGCATCAACTATCCACGTGCTCACTGTCTGCTTGGTCGCCGCAAGCCCTCTTTTCGGCGGACCAAAGCAGACCAGGAGCTGCTAAGCTCTGTGCCACAGTGCCGTCCTGTTGACGTAGGCTCGCACTGGACACATGCAGTTCAGCTCCCGTTGGCCGGGCTCCCTGAAGGGAGGAGGGTTAAAAGCCTGCAGCACTACAGGCTGTGGTGTAACTTAAGGGACCTTCGGGCTGTAACCCGCTCCAAGGTACAGAAAAGCCTTTGTCATGCCCGGGGCAAACTCGAGGTGGGAAGGAGCCACCGAAAGAGCCTGAAGGTCCTCCACTCTCCTCAGAGAACATAGTGCAAGCAAAATAGAGTGTTTAATAGCAAGCATGTGATCAGAGATATCCTCTATGGGCTCGAAAGGCGGACCGCAGAGCGCTTGCAACACGACAGCCAGGTCCCAGACTGGAACTCTGGGATGCACTGGAGGCCTCAACCTAAGTGCACTTTTCAGGAAACGTATAACAAGGGGGTCTTTCCCCACTGTGTGTCCATTCACTGAGGCATGGTAAGCCGAAATCGCAGCCACATAGACCTTCAGTGTGGAGTGGGCAACCCCCTATAATATAAAACTTATATTGCAGAAATTCCAGCACTGTACCAATCGGGCAGTTAACTGGATCCTGCTGATCTGCGGTATAAGAGGCGTGATCTCAGCCCCCCCGGTGGATGATGTACGAAACCACAGATGTGTTGTCGGTGCAAACCAACACGGCGGTCTCTCAGGTTCGTGGGAAAGTGTTTCAGTGCCTGACACACGGCCAGCATCTCCAGGCAGTTGATGTGCCAAGAGAGATGGTGACCGGTGCACAGACCGTGGGCTGAGCGGCCACTCATGACCGCTCCCCAACCGGTGAGAGATGCATCCGTCGCGAGCGTTATGCGACGACACGGAGCTCCCAGGACTGGGCCCTGATACAGGAACCTGGGTTCCCTCCACATGTCTAAGGCACGTAACGTTCGGCGTGGCGCTTTGATCATGCAGAGGGGATTTCCTCTCAAGGAAAAGCCCCTGTTTTTCAGCCACCACTGTAGGGGTCTCATGTGCAGCAGACCAAGAGGTATCACGTTGGATGCAGCTGCCATGAGACCCAACAGTTTCTGGAACTGCTTGACAGGCAGTGACCGGCCCTCTCTCACACCTGAGACTGCCGTGCGGATTGACTCGATGCGGGCACGGGTCATACGAGCATGCATCGCGATCGAGTCCCATATTACACCAAGATAAGTGATTGTCTACGCTGGTTCCAATACACTCTTTCTGCCGTTCAGTCAGTCCCAAACCTTGCATATGAGCGAGGACGACATCTCAATGTGTCATCTTCTCCTCTGCTGACTGCGCTAATACCAGCCAGTCGTCTATATAATTGAGGATGCGAATGCCCCGAAGTCTTAACGGCAAAAGAGCTGCATCCACACATTTCGTGAACGTACGGGGTGAGAGGGACAAACTGAAGGGGAGAACCTGATATTGGTATGCTTTGCCCCCTAAAGCAAACCTCAGATATCACCTGTGCGAAGGATGGATGGATACATGAAAATACGCATCTTTCAGATCTATTGTGACAAACCAATCCTTGGACTTGATTTGTGACACAACCTGCTTGACTATAAGCATCCTGAACTTCAATTTCATTACTAAGCAGTTCAGGGGCTTGAACAATGAAGTACCGGCTGTAGAACCCGGACTGAACTTCCTGAGGAGGGACCACCTCGATGGCCTCCTTCCTCAGTAATGTGCCTACTTCTTGCTCCATCACCAGAGCCTGCTCGGCGCGCACAAGTGTCTGTAACACACCCGCAAAGCGCTGTGGAGGTTTCCCAAACTGGATTCTGTAACCTCCTTCTACAGTTCGCAGGACCAAACGAGCTACATTCTGCAGGAGATTCCATGCTGCCAGAAAATTTACTAAGGGAACCAGCCGCTCGAGCGTGGTCTCTGGTTGAGAGAGGAACTGCTTGGTTGTATTGCTGCGAACCACCCACAGGTGGCGTCACAGACAGTTCCCCGCGAGTGCGTGATGTACTGGCCCTCAGCCCCGCTAAGATGTTTCTCGGGCCGGGCTGAGACTGAGGCTGGCACTTGCTGGAGGCATTCATTCCCTGGATCTCTGGCAGGGTAAATGAAAATACCTCCTGAGGGCGCTGCAGACCAACGGGTGCCATATGCTGAGGCAAAACCCATATTTGGTGGGAGGCCGCCCTCTGAAGCCCTAAGGCAGGGACCTCAGGGCTTCTTTCGAGGGGTCCTCTTAGCCTATAGCACAACCCTCAAATCCTGCTTAGACTGTGAGGACGCCTGTACGGAGCGCCGCCAATTCTCCCTTTTCCTTCTGGGAGGAGCTCGCTCGGCGACACTCTGCTTCTGCGTTTCCCGGTACGAGGAGCCAGTACTCAGCTGGGGCTGATCCCGCACAGCAGCCCTGCTAGTTGGAGAGCGGTGAGGGAGGAACCGCTGAAACGCCCCTGCCTATTTACGTGCCTCCTGGTGCCTGTCGACGACAGTATTAACAGCCTCGTCGGTGGCCCGCAGTGAGAGGTCAGCGGTCCTCCTGAGCTCACGGATGTCATCAGAGCTCACCATTTCCTTCTCATCCAACTTGCTAAGCAGGTCAGCCTGGTATGCCTGCAACAACGACATCGTGTGCAGACATGCAGCAGCCTGACCCGCTGCTGAGTATCCCTTCCAAACCAGCGCTGAAGATGTTCTGAGCTGCTTGGAGGGAAGGGACGGAGCCTTCAAGGACAATGCCACGGCAGGAGACAGATAGCCCGCGAGCGTCTGTTCAATGCGTGGCACCGACCTGTAGCCATGCTCTTTCTCTCCACAAACATTCCCATAAAAATCTGTGGATAAATGAAAAAGCCTGGCTGAATATGGTTTGTTCCATGATCTTGACACCTCGGTGTGGAGATAGGGAAAAAAACAGAACGCTTCGTTTTAAAGGTGGTGGCTGAGCCCGCAGATATCGTTCATCCAATTTGGTGGTGCGTGGCTCAGCTTTAACGTCATAGGGCCATTCTAGCCGCAGTTTAGCCACGGCCCTGGTCACCACCTCCAATAACTCTGGGGCGACGAAGATGCTTCTTCAGCACTGTGCGCCTCTTCACCCGCAGATTAAGAGAGCAACAGTGCTGAACCACCCTGAGAGCGGGAAGGATCCGCAACGCGTGCTTCCTCGGTCTCACGGGCAGCCACACTCATGTAATTCACCTGGTGCAATAACGCGCTGGCAGGGGTAAGCACATGATCTATATAGTGACTCGCTGTCGCCCCGGTCACTTTTCCTAGTGAACTTTGACATTTTTACTATGTTTTTTCTTTTTGTTTTGAAAAACGCTGATCTTGTTTCTCACACACAGTCACAGGATGCTTTGCTGAATGGCAAAATGCTAATGCCGGATGCATCCCATGCGCTCACATGCTTCCCGGCCAGTGACGTCACCGCCTATGACGTCGGCCCATTTCATTGGTCTGATTTCACACACATTCAGAGCCGTAACGCTGGAGGTGTTCCCCATAGTGTCTGCTGGACGCGGCTCGAGTTCCTGAAGAGGAACTACAGCAGCTCATTACTACATTACTTCATGTTACAACAAAAACAACATTTGCCTCATTTCACCCTTTCTTATTAGATGCTGATTTAATATTGCAGTCTATAAGGAAATGTGTTTCAATTTAAAACGCAATGAAAGAAAAACAAATCTTTTGTTATTTGATTGTGACATTGGATGTGTGTTTTTGTTTGTTCTTTTGTTGTGCTTGTTTTATGGCTAATCAGGGGAAATCAGCGTCTGCCTCTCAGACGGAGACTTCTACAGAAGTGTGTCAGGAAAGCTCAAAGTAATTCCTGCCACAGAAGTCTTTGATGAAATATGAATGGCAACAGATTCTTGTATTGATGTTTCCTAATGAATATGTATGAGCGCTTACTCCCATTGAACAGACGTATGTATAAGCTTTTTATTTTTGTCGGAAACAGGACTGAATATTTCATTCAGAAGAGGTTTTTAATTAATCAGATTTTTCCTTTTAGATGTTTTAAATTGTTTTGTTGGAATTGCAGGCATGTGTAAATGTTTAAACACGCCACACCATACATGCGCAGGCACACTTAATCACACACTCGCACACACACACACACACACACACTAACATATGGATCTACACTCCAATGCCGACAGTGATGCAACACTCTCATGGGCTCAGATGAACTAAAAACAAACAGAGACTTCTTCTCGCTTTGTTCCGTGGTCCCTCTGTATATTTACTTTGTTTCATGTTGGCTTTGTCCCTTGATGATGCTGTGACACAAACACATATTTTTTGTGTGTTCATGGTGTGTGTGGTTGTCTCACTTCACTGCTGTGTGTGTGCTAGAGTGCAGATCGGGCCACATTTTCCTATCCGAGCCCGGCCCACGTCCGACAGAGCAGTAACCAAACCCGACCTGAAAGATATTTATGTCTAAGCCCGACACAGTTAAAATTAGTGATGCTCATTTCGGTTATTTCTCATAACTGACAACCGACGCTCGTTAACCGATTATTAACCGTTAACTAACAACATTATTTTAAAAGAGAATTGAATTCAAAGGATAAGCGCCTATGACCTGTTAAAAATTGTAATATTACTATCAAAGATGGCAACGTCCACAAAACTAAGTCTTCTTACCACTTTCTGACATGACAGGAGTCCAATCGAGGCGCAAGTTCTTTCATCAAACCTTCATTAACTGACAGCAGCTTTGCACGGAAACAGGAGCATGAATCGCACGCCAGAACAAAAAACTGACAAGAGCGGCTCCGGTGGAAAACTAACGAGATCTAATAAAACTTTCAGATGACATGCAGCTTATTTCTCCATCACTAGAAGTTAGCCAAAACACAAATAAAAACACGTAACGCCCGGTAGATGCAAGTTTGTGCAGCAGAGCGGCTCTCCTGTTCCGGTCACACAGCGTGTGTGTTCAGCAAACGCGGTTGTTAGTCCTGAACATTTCGAGGTGAGTTCCGTTACAGAACCCGGTTGTCACTCCCTGTATTAGGACTAAACAACTTGATTCTGCTGCTGTGTGAATGTGGCCAATAAAATGCGATTTTTTTTTTGTCAACACAATTTTATATAGGCTATGAGTAGGTAAAATACTGAAATAAATAAATACATACAATGACCTTTTCAACCGTTTAACTGATTGTATTAATCAGGTACAAATCGGTTGGTTTACGGTTAAAATGAGCATCCCTAGTTAAAATTTTTTCTCATACTAATGACACATGCACATGTGGAAAGCCTGCTTTTATTAAGAAACTGTAGGAAGGCGTTCAGAAATGTCAACAGATGACATCATCAGCACACACGGGGCAAAAAGCGCCGTTATAAGACAGGCGCACATTCGCGCTGATGTGACCGAACCCGAGCATCCTTTCTGAATATCTTTCCGAACCTGTCGGGTACCGTCGGGCTCGGGTCTGGTATCCATACTCTAGTGTGTGCACGTTGGATGGGTTAAATGCAGAGCACAAATTCCAAGTATGGGAAACCATACCTGGTCACTTGTCACATCCTTTTCTTTCTTTATAGCAGTTATACTGTACGTGAAATGCATTTCTCTAAATTCAAAAAGTGAAGATATTTAACAGCCATTAAAATAGAATTTCATTTTACTGTACAGTAGTACAAAATATTTACCACATTCACCACTTTTGCTCTTTAAAGCTGATTCGCAGACTGGTTGTGAACATGTTTACATGCATGTTTTTGTGATATTTATTTTGCTTTAATTTTCACAGCTTCCTCTGACAATAAAAAAAAAAATAAATAAAAAATTGAAAGGCTCCAAGCCTTTTACATAACAAAAGTGCAAATGCTGTGCTTAGATGGCTCCTGTATTCAAGTAAGGCTTGGTTTTAGTTACAGCACACATGTTGCATAGTGCTTTAAAGGAAACATAAATCACACACACAATAATATAAACTCAAAGTAAAAATAAAGTAGGAAAAGACAAAGGAAATAAATTAACCTGCATTTTTATGGCAATGTATCTTCATGTATTGTTAGTTTGTCATAGGACTGACAGAAGAAGGAGTATTTTTCTGTGTCTCAGACAGAGACAGCATTGTGATAGAGATTTTATGAGGAACAATATGGAGGGCTTTGGCTCAGCGCCTAGATGGTGAGCACAGAAAGCCTATGCTGTCATCCAACTGAATGTGGGTTAGTCATCAAGGGTTTCCCTACAACTCATCTGCTCTATAGCATGCAAGCGTTTTTTAAATTTAGTAAATACAGTGGCAGCCATGTTCATTCCTGCTAAAACAGTTTGTTCACTCAGTCACAAATTTTGTGTTCATTTGTCGATTTGAGTTTAATAACTCAAAACCCACTCAGTGACCAATTTGTGTTAGATTTGTGAATTTGTGTTAAACCAAGTCCAAGACCATTTTGAGTTCAGGAATCATTAACTGAAGGAATAGTTTACCCCAAAATGAAAATGTACTCACCCTAGGACCATCCACAATGTAGATGAGCTTGTTTCTTCAGCAGAATAGATTTAGACAAATGTGGAGTTCTATCACTTGTTCACCAATGGATGCTCTTCATTGAATGGGTGACGTCAGAATGAGAGTCCACACAGCTGATAAAAACATCACAATGATCCACAAGCAATCCAGTCCAATCCATCAAGCAATGTCAAGTGAAAAGCTGCATATTTATAAGAAATAAATCCATCATTAAGATGGTTTTAATTTCAAACCATTGCTTCTAGTTAAAATACCTCAAGATTTTTATCCATGATATTGCTTTATTAATTTACAAGCTGAAACAATATTGGTGGATTTTGATGTGAGAGGACGACAGGGGAAGAACTTTTCAGTAAAGGAAGAATTGTGATGGATTATGGGCTGGTATTTTAGCCAGAAGCAACAGTTTGAAGCTAAAATATCTTAATAATGGATGTGTTTATTGCAAACACCTAACATATTGCTTCACAAGGCATTAATTGATGGACTGAAGTAGATTACTTGTGGATTATAGTGATGTTTTTACCAGCTGTTTAGAATCTTATTCTGACGGCACCCATTCACCCATCCATTTTGTGAGGAAGTGATAATGCTTAAATTTAATCTGAAGAAACCAGACAGTACAGGAAAGTAGAAAAATGTGTTTCTATTTATTGTCTTTTGCATTATTTTTAAGAGGCCAATCATGCTCTCTCATCACTTTCAATTCCCACTGCAAACTCAACACTCAGCTAAAATGTGACCTTTTTCCACGGCGGTGTAGATTTAGAGGCCATTCAACTCTGCCACTGGAGCAGTGCAGTGCAGAAAACAAAAGCATTTTAGGGAAAATCTAAAATGTTTAATGTGATAAACGCTTCAAGGAAACCAGATTTCTTGCTTGTAATACACAATATCCTCTACCAAACAAGCTGTAATCCAACGACAAAGAGAAAAGTTTTCTATCATTCAGAAAATCCCATTATATGAAGACAGCCCAACATTGCTTAATGTACCAAATCAACAAACCCAGGAACACAAAATCTTTAAACCTTGCTGGTCGTAAACACTGTCTACAGGCGATAGGATCACGCCATAATCAAAACACAAAGCCAAAAAGGCTTTTCTTTATAGCTTATTGGGTTTCTGTAGGAAGCAAGTTAAATGTTAAACTTTTAGATTAGGCTGGTGGGCTCAACCATTTGTCTTTAGACAATGTTTATGATCAATAAGATGCTAAATAATGTTGGCCAAAGTATTAGTGTACGATAAGCTGTGTCTGTTTAATGGATCTGGATGGGTAAGAGGCATTAAGGTAAATCTTTGTGCTTTGTGTTTTGATTATGGCATCGTTCTTGCATGCAGATGGTGTTCATGTTCATTATGCTTTGAGAGGAATTTTGCGGTCATTGCTTTGGTACATTAATCAACATTTGCTCGTTTTATAATCAGCTACACAGAGGAAGAAAATGCTCTGCAACAATGCTGTCTTGTTTTTTGGACTGGTCGTTTTGGCTGTATATGGTGTTTATGATGAGAAGTGTTAAATTTGGCTGTTTTAAAGTCACTTTAACAGCCACTTAAAACAGTTTATCTGTGGAAAAGCGTAGATGTTCAAGAACCCATTAATCAACAAAGAAATTGTGAAGATGATTGGGTTCCAGTGTTTCTTATGAATTGGAAACCGGTTCTGAATAGGAATCAGTTCTCAATTCCCATAGTCCCCGTGGTGATAAAGAACGATCTCTTAATAGCCAATTGCATCTGGGAAAATGGCCAAGCCTGGACACTGAAGTGCTGTAAAGAGTTATGTGAAAGGTCCAGCCGGAGGCATCAGAGGAATTAAAGCATATGCTCAAAGCACCTCATTCGTTAAGTGTCACGTATTAGCAATCTTTAGACTTGTGGAAAGGTCGACAGACTTCGAAATCAGATTTAGACCTGAGCTTGACCTGAAACTCTCATCTCATTCCTGACCTTCACCCTCCCAAATCACAGCAGACTGTTTAACGCTCCCAAAATTTTATTGTAATGTTATCTTCCTGAAGGCTGCAGTTAAAATGTTCTTTTATTCATTTAGCCACGAGGGTTCATAGGAGCACCCGTTTCTTTTCCTTTTTGGGGCCTTTGTTTAATGAGGAAAAAAGAGTAGGGAAAATGTTATTGCTTGAGGTCTTAGCTGTGATCTCAGATATCGCTCTGTAAAGACATAAATGAGTAAGAATGAAGCGATTAACCAAGACGGATGAAAATCGATTCAAATATATGGCGATTCAAATCATGATTCAATTAGGATTTTAAATGATTTTATGTCTGTGGGGATCTTACTGACTTTAAAAAAGTTTAGAATTGTATTTTTTTTCTACCTTGCGTCTGTATGATGCACATTAAAGTTTATAAGTGCAGTGCTTCATTTGTTTCAATCATGATTAAAATGTGGTTACCTTGCTCTAATTTTAAATGGTAAGAGCACAGACAAAGTGATTTCGGTAATGCTTTCTATGAAACCTTTATTTATAATACATTATAAGGGTATTCTTAGTGCATTATAATTAACATATAATGCATTATAAAAAACCTTATTTATGGTTATGTGTTATAAATGTGTTATAATATCTCATGAATAATCATAAAACCTATTATAATAAATTATAATGTTTGCATATTTATGATTATAACTTTTAAGAGTATGATGAAGAGTATACAACATACTATGAACACCATATTAAATCTACTTCATTTATAATGGACTATGTCATAGATCTTGTGAGTGGTTAGTTGCTGAGTGTTATTTGAGTGTGTGTGAGGCTAATGTTTATTATATAAAGCTAAGAGTATAAGTAGACTTAGGTAGGGTAGGTAGAATGTTCACATACTTGCAAAGTACTCAGTACTCAGATGTACAGTACTCAGTATGTCTGTTGTTGAGAAGCCAAGCAGACACACTACTAGTACTCTAATGAAGGCTAGTTGACAGCTATCTAAAGGGTACCATCAAAATAATCAAACTGATATAAAAAATAAAATGTTCAAAGCAACAAACAATAACAAACATTGCAATAGTTTTGAAGAAAAAGTCTGCTTTTTCATTAAACCAGAGAAAACTTTGAAAATAATCATAATTTCATAATAATCACAATTTGACTGTATTATTTGTGTCCCCTTCAAAAATTGCTCCCATGAGAAATTTTGTTTATTGTACCCCCCTACTGTTAAATGAAATTTACGCCCATGCTTACGAGTCGTTCATTTTTTTGGCTTATGGGGCTATCACGTGATGAACAAACGGCTCAAACCCAAAGACTCCAAACAGGTGAACTAATTCCAGTAAGAAGAGATACTTAAATACGTAACGTAAAGGAACTTTTGTTGCTTTACTTGCACTAAAATGATTGAATTTGTTTTTATGTCTCATCCAAGATATTTGAATACTTTAAAAAGTCATTTTGTTGCTCTTGTTGCATTAAATACTTTGATTTTCTTTATTCATTTTGAAGATATTTGTTGGTGATTTAAATGTGGTTTCTGTATATTTATTATGTGTTTTTGACTTGACTTGATCCACTGAGACTTTGTATCCATATGCAGTCTGCATTGTTTGTCATGCTTTGTGAATTAAACTTGGCATAGACATAAACTCGATACAGGTTTGCATAGAACTCAGAAAGAGAAGTTAAATATTCCATACCGTCTCAATTAATTTATCTGACTTTCCAATCCAGATATCAGGTTCAAGTCAATCACACATTTGATTGTTAATAGGACAATGGACCCTAGTGTATACACCGAATAAGAATTGTGTTCCTTGAATCTACAAAAATCATGCAAGTGTTGCCACCCCTCAAAATTTTAATGCCACCCCCTTGCCACCCCACAAATAATTTTCTAGATCCGCCCCTGACTGGCCCCTTTAAATAAATCTGTACATGTGCCTTCGAGAAGGCGTGTTAACAGACGGTGAGGACTTCAGTAAAGTGGCTTCTGTGGTACACATATTACACCGTTACACTGTGTAAGACATGAAATAACGTGTGCTTATTCATAATAAAATGTCCCTTACCAGGGTCTGGGGGGTGAATAAAGTCCTCCAGTAGCGAATCCATGCTTTTTTTGTGTGATAAATATCCATATTTCAAACTTAATAAGCACTTTTCTCTCACATCTGCTGTCTGTGGAAACTGGAAGCAGTTCCGGCGGAAATATGTATCGTGTGTGCGCCTCTGGGAGATGTAGTTTCAAAGAAAACAACGTTTCCTTACTTTAGCAAAGGAAAGCCAGTCTCCTCTTGGCTTATATTGAAATCCTCCTAGATTTTTCTTTACAAATGTCATGAGCCGGGTTTGATTTTATTTTCTCTCTGGTGTTTTTTCCCTGCCTCTTCATTAATTTTTCAGCTGCTGCTAGTTGCAATCAGTGCGCTCAGCACTACTCTCTACACACCTGTTTTTAGTCAGTGCTGATCAGCGTCTCTATTTCTCCCTGTGTGCCTTTGTTCTCTTTGTCGAACGATTAATGCATTTACCCCCGGTGTCTGAGACTGTGCTCAACCCGTCTTTTGTTTTCTGAACTTTTGTTTGAACTTATTTTGTTGAGGAGTACGCTACGACGGCTATCTGAGATCCTCCGGGGAGAACCCGTCTTTTGTTCTTTTTTGAACTCCAGAGTGGACAAATTTTTTGTTTCGTGTTTTCCTGCTAGCAGAGAGCGGCAGGTCTTTTGTTCAGTGACTTTCTCAAAATAAAGACTCTACATTGTCTGCACCCTGGTTTCCAGTGACTGCTTCTGTCCGCACCTGACACTTACACTACCGTGTTACAGCAAAAAGTAATATATTACTGTAATGCATTACTTTTGTAATGCGTTACTCCCAACACTGTATATATATATATATATATATATATATATATATATATACACACACATTTACATATACATGTCTATGCTTACAACAGCAAAATAAGCAAAAAACACTGGCCAAACAAATAAATATAGCAATCAATATGATAAAAACGACAGCTCATTTCCATGTTTTGCCACACAATTAAGTTTTATCAACACAGACGCGAAGGGTCCTCTGTTGTTTTCAGTTGTTTGGCTTAATGTAATGGTCTGCGTGCATATATAAATTTATTATATAATATTTTACTTTTAAAATAGGGATTTGGTTACATGCTTATAAATGTGTAAATAATATTATTTAAATAAAACAGTTTTGACTGTTTACATTGAAAAAAATCACAGCCTTACATACGTATATGCACTAATGCTATTGTTTTTACCCAATATATCTTTTAATTATGATGATAAAATAAAATAATTATCACATCGGCATATTGACACTAAGGGTTTCGTGTTTAAAACAACAGAAGACCCTTCACGTTGAAAAGTGACTAAAAAGGGGTACCTTCAGCTTCACAAAGCGATGCAAAAAGGGTCTTGACCAAGCGCCAACATGCGACAAGTTGGAGTAAGACTGTTAGTTTTATTATGCATGGTAAGCACATACTCTTTTTCTCCTGCTCTCTCTCCTCAGAGACACACACACATTAACATACGAGTTAATGTTGCTGTCGCTACTCTGATGACTTTATCCTTAACATCAACTTAAAAACAATTTGACTTGGCGCTGTTAGTGAAAAAATGTTTTAGCCGAACACTTTTGAGAGATGCACAGACTCGTAATTTACATCACTCTCTCTCACACATACACACACACATAACTTAACTATTAACTGCATTAGTCCGCTATCAACAGTTCAAGCTAGCCTCCGTTATAGGTCTAAAATGACGTTTTGGAATTAACAACTGAGGCTTTGCATGAGATGTGGAAGAAATATTCCTAATCACAATAGCGTTTTAAGTACAAAAACCAGACATGAAATATATTATCTGATCGACGTCTTGATGTGTGGCAACTGTAGTTTAAGTGGAATAATTGACTCTGGGCCACTGAATTATTGAAAAAAAATTGCCCACCCAAGGTGGTGATGCGGTCACTACGCGAAGTGGCCCGTTGTGAATAATTCCTTATGTAACCCACATTTGTCACAATAACAATTTTATACTGTCCTGTCCTTATACTTCCTAGTCCTTATAGTAGACAAGTGTGTCTGATTGGTCCAGAGATGGGCATTGTCCCGATCAGGCTGCTATCCAATCACAGACTCTGATCAACAGAACAAGACAGATAAAAGAAACAACAACAGAAGTAACACCAGGGGCCTGTTCCATAAAACAAGTTTACCAAATAAGCCAGGCTTAATTTCCGTTAGTCTGTTTTATTTTGAAACAAATAAGCTGACAACAAGTAAAGCTATGGCTGAAATTAGTCTGGCTTATTGGTAAACCTGTTTTATGAAACAGACCCCAGTACTTTTCCTTAAAGCGTACAGACTTTTCATTAAACCTTAAATCACAATGCAATGCACTATTCTGAATACAGATAAGGCCCCTGTACAATTACTTCATATTAACACAGTAAATCGGACTGTATTTTTAAAGAGAGTGGATTGTTACTCTAGCTTTTTTTTTTTTACCATTCCTTCACATATTTCGTTATCTCTTAACAAAATGAATCTCGTTTTCATTCACTGTGGTGTAGTACATAGTACAGCCTGCCCACACAGTCTTTTATTTCTATGCAAAAACTTTCTTTCGCAAAAAATTACGCATTTAGAGTTAAATCATTCCGTTTCTCTCCCTCTTTCAATTTGAGTTGTTTTTTCTACCCTTCTTTGATAAATGAGCGTTTGATCTGTGGTAGTTCATGCGAGTTTGATGAAATCACACCAGAGCAACATTATATAGACTTGTACACTAGCTGTTTTAATACATGTGTAGCAGTCTTTACTGTCCACAAACACTCAACTGCAACTGACATGAAAATAGATTTTTTTTTGTAAATAATCATGATGTTAAGAGAAGAAAAATCGATTAACTATTAGCCTTTGATTCACACACACATAATGAAAACAAATGGATGTAAAAGTCTTTAACCTTGTTGCAGTACCATTAGGTTTTAAGATTGATAACTTATACACTGATGTGAAGATACCTGCCCAAATCCATTTTTCTTGTTTATGACTAGTTCACTGAACTGCCTGCATTGCTCATTTATAATGCAGCAATTACCTTCATAAATCTGGGTTAAAGAGTGAATCAGGTGTGCAGAACAAGACAGCGGAGCTGTGCTGGGACTCAAAGCTTTTCCTTTCTTAGAAAGCCTTTTCTCATTGGGCCGCACTCTATGAACCGTCAGGAGCTCTGATTTAAGATCAGCATCTGCATAAACAGAAGGCATATTGATATTGCACTTGAATCAATGCTCACAAAATCTGCTCAGCAAATTGGCTCAGTGTTTTCACAAGCAACCTAAAGAGATGAAGGCATTCACATTTCACAAAATGTTTCCAAACTAAGATGAAAAGCAGCTATATTTTGCCTGCACTGTCGACTCATTAGATGTGCTCTCTGAAGGCTTTAATGAGAACTCTTCACCTGAAGACTGTGACTCGAAAATCCTTGCAGTTTGCGGTGTTGTTTTTCATTATGTGTCCTCTTCTTAGATGTTAAATACATTGTATTTATTGTAGGCCTATATAGGGTTAGACAGATGTATTCTCTAACACAGATGGAGTATTTTTAACACTATGAGATAATTTTACAATGCTAAATAATGACATTTCAATGATTTATTACTATAATATATTAATATATAATAATATTTTAACTAGTAACTTATTAATCATTACCAAGGACATGTTTGATTATTTCATGATATGCTATTTTCTTAAAGGTATTTGTACATTGTTAACATATTACTAAATCATTTGTAAGCATATAGTAAATCATTAGTTCATCATTAACTAATCATTTGTAAATGACTTGTAAATGACTTAATTAAACATACATAAACTGCTTGCATATCACTTAATAATTGCTTATGAATATTTAGTAAATGATTAGTTGATCATTAACTAATCACTTATGAATGCCTTGCAACTGAATATTATTATAAAGTGTTACCAAACGTCTTGGATGATTTTTTAATTTAAAAAAAAAATTATATATTTAAAAAACTTTTATTTATACTGTTATAGAAACATTGTTAAAATAACATGTTTTAGGAGCGTTTTTAGCCAAAACTTTTTCAAAATTTTTTATCGAATCGTACTGAAAAAGTTAATGTGTATGTGTATCAGTGATGCGCGGTTGATCCAAAATGAGCGGGCCGCGGTCGGTCGGGTCATTTGAAATAAAGATGCAAATTAAACCTTTGTAATTTATATAGTACTAGACACAATTTTCTATGAAATACATAGGCCTACACTTTATTGGCTAAATTACTGGCGCGAAGATGACGCACAAGCTCAGTCTGCATGTAGAGATG
>JAUCMU010000151.1:19707902-19723745 GCA_032275025.1 Enteromius treurensis
TAAGGGGCTACCAGCAGGACCTGCTCCTCGTCTTCCCTGACCTTGCACAGGAACTGTGCGAGTAGGCTCACTGGGGGAAACGCATATTTGCGTAGCCCCTGAGGCCAGCTGTGTGCCAGGGCGTCTCTGCCTAAGGTTCCCTCGGTCAGAGCGTAAAACAACTAGCAATGAGATGTTTCTGGGGACGAAGTCTCCATTCTCCAGGCAGCACTTGGGCTCGAGACAGCTCGTCGGCCATCTGGTAAACACCTGGAATGTGAATTGCGCGAAGCGACCTCAGATGCTTCTGACTCCATAGGAGGAGGTGGCGGGCGAGCTGCGACATCCAACGGGAGGGTAGACCACCTTGATGGTTGATGTACGCTACGGCTGATGTGTTGTCCATGCTGACCAGAACATGACAGCCCTGTAGGTGCTCTTTGAGACGACCCAGGGCGACTCTGCTAGCAACTCGAGGCAATTGATGTGCCAATGCAGATGGGGTTCATCTGCTTTTTTTTATCAGAAGAGTAGCAATCTCTACACGCAGGACAGGGGCATTGTCTGCATTTACCGTCGTGAAGCGAACACCCCTGAACCTGGGAGGACACCGGGTGAACTGAATCGCATAACCGAGCCGGATAGTCCGGATGAGCCATCAAGACGGTCTGAGCCATAACCAGGCATCTAAGAACCGAGCAAGAGGCACCATCGGGACCACCGGGTGCCGGTGGTGGGGCAGCGAGGGGGAACGCAGGGGTCCTGTCCGAGTGTCTCTGAGCCGGTTCGGAGGGAGGCCTGCATGTGTGTGTGTGTGCATGTTACCTGCGTTCTAGCAGAAGTGAGGCCGGAAGTCCGTTGGTTCGTCCTCCCTATGCTCTGACTGCTGCCTGAAATGAGAGGAGAGTGAGTGTGTAACAAAAGCTCTTTTACAGGCCTGTCCACAACACCTCGTCCCCTCAGGGGACCCAGGGAGGAAGAAATTGGCTATTTTGTCGAGGTTTTGGGTACCACTAGCCTCAGGGCTGTCTGTGAACAGACGAGAAGATCTCCATCCGGCCCTCCTCCGGAGGAGGGAGTGGTGCATCCATCCCCCAAAAAAGCTACTTCTTCCATCCCTGGGTCGCCTGTCCTAGGGCCGATTGCACCTCCTGGACAGGCAGGGCATGGCTCCTCGACGCGATCGTCTGTAATGCTGCTACTGTGGCTGCGGAGGAGCGGGGGCGGCCGCAGGGGGGCGCCCTCGGCGACGAGAAGGCTGAGGCGGTGCCTGCGGCGTCCGGGGGAAAGCAGCAGCTGGACGTCGCGGCAAGATGTGATGGATAGCCTCTGTCTGCTTGTGGGCGGACATTGCACGGCCCAGGGCACGCGCCGTAATCTCGGTTGCACGTAGCGCAAGGTCCGTCGCGGCACGAAGCTCTGAAAGAACTTCTGAGTCATGGCCACCCTCGTGCAGTGCTTTCAGTGCCTTGGCCTATGCACCTGCAACAACGCCATAGCGTGTACAGATGACGCAGTGTCACCACAAGCCTTTATAAGCATCATCGACCAGGGTGGATGAATGCCTACAGCCCCGGGAGGGGAGCGCTGGGTTACCCTGCCAGGAAGTGGAAGCCTGCGAACACAGTTGCATCGCAACCGATCTCTCCACCTTGGGGGACCCCGTGTACCCCTTAGCTGCGCCTCCGTCAAGGGTGGTGAAGGAGGACGAGCCACTCGATCGCTTACTAGTCGTGAAAGGTGCCTTCCATGACTGAGTGAGCTCATCATGCACATCCGGGAAGAAAGGCACCGGAGTTGGTCCCTGTGCACCCGCACGGGCCACACCCAAGTACCAATCATGAAGCCTGAAAGGCTCAGGATGTTGTGGAGGGTTCCACTCAATCCCGACCCCCCTGGCAACTGGCGGAAAGCATAGCAACCAGTTCCGGATCGGTATCCGGTACGGTTGAGCGCCCATCGGACACCGCTCCGGACCCAGATACTTCATCTCCAGAAACATACTCTCCTCTCGATGCAGTAACCGACATCAGATCGTCAGGGGGGGGCCCAAAGGTTACGTCCGGCACCGTTTCCGGCTGACCGAATTGCCCCAATGAAAGCTCCGGCAGTGTCGGAGCGCGTGACAGAGGGCGCTCTCCCTGGAGAGTTACTCACTATCACAACCAGACTGGCCCCACCACTCCTGGAAGTGGAAGCTCCGTGGTCACTGCCAGCGTGATCTCCAGATCGCAGAAGCGGTATAGGGACTTCCTCACCGGCCATGTAATTCAGTCTGGTCCGCAGCTCCGAGAGAGTCATCTTCTCACAAGAGGAACATGAACCATCCACGAACGCTGCTCTAGCATGCTGAATGCCCAGGCATGTTAAGCAGTGCTCGTGACTGTCCGCTGGCGTCAGGTAACGGCCACATCCAACAACGCACGGTCGGTATGACATCCTTGAAAGGAGCGTCTTGAAAAAGACATACCAACCGTAAGTACTCTTTAGCAAACTTAAGGGCATTTCGCGCGGTCACGTTTTTATTTGCACTGTCGGGAAAGGGCATCTGTAACCGATATCTGTCTGGATGACCCTTCTCCATTGTCCAGCTGCAATTGGGGTTTTATCACATGTCTTTTGATGCAGATCGATGGGTTTTTGAAAAAAAACAAAAAACTTTTGGTTATTTTCAGTGAGAGTGCAGAGTTCTAGCTTCTATGTACATTGAATCAATAAAATCTATAAAAACTAATCTTTATGCAATGTATAGTTCAAATTATTCTTTTTCTAAAGATTTTTTAAGCTCACAATTTTTAAAGCATAGATAATCCATTTAACTACAGTTAAATAAACTACACTACTGTCAATTGGATGACTGTTGCTTTGTGGCATTCAACTTGTATTTGTCTCTTATATCAGATCTGATGACACTGAACGAGGAGAGAGAAGAACTGAATGAAACCGAAGAGAAACATCATATTGAGAAACGGCATGATTTCAAACCTGGAGAAAAAATGATTGGTTGCTCACAGAGTGAAAGAAATTCAACACCAAAACAATCTGAAAAAACACAAACTACAACCCTCAATTCCCTTATAAGAGTTCATACTGGAGAGAGACAATACACCTGCCGACAGTGTGGAGACATTTTCAATCAAAAAGAAAGCCTTATAGTCCACATGAAAATTCATTCTGTAAAGAAACCATTCATATGCTCTCTGTGTGGAAGGAGTTTTACACGGCAAAGTCACCTTATTATCCACAAAAGAACTCACACTGGAGAGAAACCTTACCCCTGCGAACAGTGTGGAAAGAATTTTATACGAAATGGAGATCTTAAGATTCACATGACAAAACACACTGGAGAGAAACCTTACCCCTGTAAACAATGTGGAAAGAGTTTCAGACGAAGTGGAGATCTTAAGAGTCACATGAAAACACACACTAGAGAGAAACCACACACATGTACCGAGTGTGGAAAGTGTTTTGCACAGAAAAAAACCCTTAAAGTCCATATGAGAATTCATGCTGAAAAGAAACCATTCACATGCTCTCTGTGTGGAAAGAGTTTTACACAGGAAGGTCACCTTATGGTCCACACAAGAATTCACACTGGAGAGAAACCATACCCCTGCAAACAGTGTGGGAAGAGTTTCAGACAAAGAGGAGATCTTAAGATTCATGTGAGAATTCACACTGGAGAGAAACCTTACGCCTGCGAACTGTGTGAGATGAGTTTCCCACGAAGTAGAGGTCTTACAAGTCACATGATAGTCCACATGAAAATTAATGCTGAAAAGAAACCATTAATATGCTCTCTGTGTGGAAAGAGTTTTACACGGGAAAGTCATCTTATTATCCACACAAGAATTCACACTGGAGAGAAACCTTACTCCTGCGAACAGTGTGGGAAGAGTTTCAGACGAAATGGAGATCTTAAGGCTCACATGAAAATTCACACTGGAGAGAAACCACACACATGTACCGAGTGTGGACAGTATTTTACTCAGAAAAAATCACTTAAAGTCCACATGAGAACTCACACTGGAGAGAAACCTTTCACCTGCGAACTGTGCGGGATGAGTTTCCCACGAAGTGGAGGTCTTATGAGTCACATGAGAGTTCATACTGGAGAGAAACAATACACCTGCCAACAGTGTGGAGACATTTTCAGTCAAAAAGAAAGCCTTAATGTCCACATGAAAATTCACGCTGAAAAGAAACCATTCATATGCTCTCTGTGTGGAAAGAGTTTTACACGGGAAAGTCACCTTATTATCCACACAAGAATTCACACTGGAGAGAAACCTTACCCCTGCGAACAGTGTGGAAAGAGTTTCAGACGAAGTGGAGATCTTAAGACTCACATGACAAAACACACTGGAGAGAAACCACACACATGTACTGAGTGTGGAAAGTGTTTTAAACAGAAAAAGACCCTTAAAGTCCACATGAGAATTCATGAGAAAAGAAGAATGGATGCATAGAAGAATGGCTGCTGTGATCAGAAACAACTGAATATTAATAACAAATTACAGTTTTATTTTCTGTTATTTCTTGTGGGAGCGTGTGCCTTTCTCATTAAATAATTTTTTCATTTTAGTATATTTGGTATTAAATTGTTTAAGTAAACCTGTGTAACAAGATTTGGCCCAAAAAAAGTTTATTTATAATTTAAAAAAATAAAAAATTCAGTTGGATACGGAAAGCAAACCCGGGTCGTCTCGTGTGGTGACGCGGTGACCTAGACTGCTAGACCATGCGTCTTTGTTATTGACATCAGCTCTCAACTCATCTACTTTACTTTAAAAAGGAAACCTTAAAAGAGAAAATAAAAAACAATGGGTTACCAAGGTTATCTACTTGTCACAAATTTATTACTATTATCCCGGATAGCACAACCACACAATACCATCAATACCAACAACCTATTCTCACAGACAGGGCAACTAATAGAATTGAATACCCATTTTCTTGCTTTTAAGGAGGTGAGCAAACGTTCGCATCATATATTAAGATAAAGGAACATGCGCACCATATAAACAAGTTATTTTCAAACAACAGAAACCCACTTCCACTATTTCACTACAAAATGTAGAAAAATAGCAAAAGTAGGTTAACAAAATTAAATTGCTTTAAATATGCCTGAATAACGAGTGCAAGGTAGATATGTGTGTCAAAGGGTAGAAGCGAACACTGACCAAACTAGCAGCTCGGATGGCTAGAAGGAAGTGACTTTGGGAACATCAGGGGTGTCGGTCTATTTCTGTTTTTTTTTCTGACTCCAGAATGCAGATTTTAAGGGGTAAGGTGTAGAGCCTCCTGTTCAATCCTACGATTGCCAACGAGCCTACAAGTATTGTATCTTACAGATTTAGGAGAACATTTAAAAAAAAAAAATCAGCATGTCAATCCAAAATTAAGAATTCCTCTATATTGTTTATCAAACACATTTTGGGAGGAGGGGTCGAAGGCAGTTAAGATCTCCGCCTCCTTAATCTTCCTATTATCTCAACATCCTATCAGAAGCTCTTAATCACTCTATACATACCCATAGTTGCTTCCTCTCCGCACCTAGATCGCAGTCCTAGATCTCGATCTCCGCCATCACAACTACAACCCAGACCTCGCCGGCCTCCTCCTGGCCCGTTCGTCAGCCTAGCCGCCAAGATTCGGATCACACAAACAAACAAACCCTAAACAAAGCCGGCCAAAAATGTCGCCAACTTTTGCAATCCAAAGTAGATAAATCCACCTTGAATAGCCGAGATGCTAGATGTCACTAGATGACGTCATACGTCAAATTGCATATTCATTACGCCAGTGAGTCATTTTATCTTGCTTCTCTGCGGTCACATAAAGTTAATGCACCCTAATTCTCTATTTTCACTGATATATTTAATGGTTCTGTTGTCAGAAGAATGGAATGATTATGAATTAGGGATTGAAATGCACCCTTTTATTAGGCCTAACAGTTACTAAACTAGCTCTACTTTACAAGATGTTCATCTGGATTAAAATCCTTATTCATGATTGAGCCGCTGTCTTATGAAATCAAGTACGCATATGATGTGAACAATGGCTATGCTGTGATTTTCGCTATTTGCATATAAAATAGAGTTTAAAGCAACATACCTATCTAGACACAGAGAGAAGCGTGCGCACGCTGAAAAAATTAGCTTGTGCGTGCACGGCAGTACCAGAGACTCGCCGAGGTTGGTCCAAGAAGATAAATGTTGCCAAGGGGTTCTGAAAAGTCGCTAAATATAGAGTCAAAGTCGCCAAGTTGGCAACACTGATCCCACCTCATAAACAAATTAAAACCATCCAATAAGGGAGAAACACAATCTCATTTTCCCCTGCAATTCACATACTTCGCGATTTCAAAATAAAAGTACTTTCACTTTTATATTTTTATTAAATATTTTAGATTTTTTTATGTTTATATTTTATATTATTTTATACCATACATCCTCCATTCTTTCTTTAAAAGTTTAATAGGATTATCAAAATAAATAAACCAAATTAAAAGAATAAGGATTATCTTTTGGAAGTCAATTTGTTTCAAGCCAGGTTTTAGATTGATCTCCGTCTCTCACGCTAACCCCTCCATCCCGTTCCGTACCAAAAAAATCGACCAGCCACATCGCCAGCATTCCTTCTCTCTTTTCCCCTCACGCCTCACAAGTCTCACCCGTACTCTCATATGCCCTATCTAGACTTCAACGAGGGAGGACGCATCCAATTAAGCCACTGATTTGTGCATATTCTCTGTTACTATAGTGGTGCACTCGCCAAATACATTCGCTCCGCAGAAAAAGCCTGTAATATAAAAACCAGGAAGTATCTATCATCTCCATTCAATATTACTCAGCTGGCGAATGAATTTTCACTGCATCCCTACCCTAACCTTTCTGATTGTCTTTTTCAGGTCAGAAGCTCGAATTTCACCCAGAAGCCCACTGCCCCTCTTCCCAGTCACACACCTGCCCAAACCTCCAGTTGGACAATACAGATCCCTCCTCCTCCTCCGTCGTTTGAGATAAAGCATTAGTCCCTTTGACACCAAACCTTTAAATGATGGCGTGACTGATTTTAGTATAACAGCACCGTTTATCCGGTATTCCCCCCTATGATACTGTCGAGTCCAGCCCTATAATTACGACATTACCGCTGCCTTCATCGTAATACCCATTCACCCAGATCTTGACACCACCTCGGTATTTGATGGAGAAACATTTTTCCCTTCTACTTTACTGTTCACTTTACTTCGGCGGCAAGTAATCCCTTAGGATTTTAACCAACCGCAAACACGCCTTCTCTCCCCCTAACCAGCGCTGCGTCCTTTCTTCCAGTCCAGAACGTCCCCACATCATTTCCGCAACCAATAGCCTATCCTCCTGCCATATTCTTGTGGTCCCTCCCCTCCAGCTACTAACCTTTCTGCCCTCCTTCTACAGGTCTCCAAGTCCCCAGTGGTTTCCTACCTTAAGTCTTACTCCCTGGCCCTCCCCTCAGTAAGAGCCGCCTCCCCAAGCCCCAGATCCAGATTTACTTCACCCCGAGCATTGGTCGCATCGGTCTCAGCGCCCCTCAGAGCATAGGTTTCAGCGCCCCTCAGAGCATTGGTCGCAGCCCCTAAGAAAGCCTGATCCCAGCCCCCCAGAGCGTCGGGTTCAGCCACCCTAAACATGGTTCCCAGAGCTGGTTGCAGCCCCCAAGAGCATTGGCCTCAGCTCCCTAAAGCAGGGGCCTCCACTCCAAGAAAGCTTGATCCTAGCCCAAAGAGCGTATGGCCCCAGCCCCCCGAGAGTCGATTTCAGCTCCATAGAGCATTAATCACAGCCCCTCTTTCCCCCTCCAGGCGCCCAAGTTCCTAGCGGCTCTCTACCCCAGCTCTTCCATCCGGCCCCCTCCTGTAGTCCCTCCATAGCAAGCCCACCCGCTTTCATCCCTCCTCTAACCAGCTTCTTCCCCAGATTCTAACCACACCCCCTGAAGCCCCAGAACTTTGCCTTAAGCCCCGAGAATGCTGCCTTCAGCCCCAAAATGCAGCATTTAGCCCCCAGATCGCTGCCTTAGCCCCAGAACGTTGCCTTAAGCCTCCAGAACGCTTGCTTCATCCCCTCAGATCACTGCCTTTAGCCCCCAGAACACTTGCTCCATCCCCCGGAATGCCTGTCTTAGCTCCCAGAATGCTGTCTTGGCTCCCAGAACGCCTGCCTTAGCTCCCAGAATGCCTGCCTTAGCCCCCCCGAACGCCGCCTTAATTCCCCCAGCTCGCTCCCTTCAGCCCCAGATTGCTCGCTTCTTTTCCACAGCTTCCTGCCTCAAGCCCAGATTGTTTGCTTCGCTCCCCTAGCATGCTCACTTATTCCCCCAGCTCGCGGCCTTTAGACACAGATTGCCTGCTTCGCTCCCCTAGTATGCTCACTTCTTTCCCACCGCTCGCCCGCTTCGTTCCCCTAGTACGCTTGCTTATTCCCCCAGCTTGCTGCCTTCAGCCCCAGATTGCTCACCTTGCTCCCCTAGTATGCTCGCTTCGTTCCCACAGCTCACCGCCTTCAGCTCCAGATTGCTCACCTCGCCCCCCCTAGAATGCTTGCTACATTACCCCAGCTTGCTGCCTTCAGCCCCAGGTTGCTCGCTTTGCTCCCCTAGTATGCTCGCTGCATTTCCCCAACTCGTTGCTATCAGGCCCCAGATTGCTCGCTTTGCTCCCCTAGTATGCTCTCTTCATTCCCCCAGCTCGTCCGCTTCGCTCCTCTAGATCGCTCGCTTTTCCCTAGAATGCCGGTTTCAGCGTATAAAAAAAAAATCCCCTCTCCTTGAGCCAACCATTCCTCCTAGTCCGCTGCCTCATTTCCCTCCTGGCTTTTTTTTGGGCGCTCACCTGTTTGTCGGCTCCTTGACATGCTGCTTTAGGGTGGGGGCACTCAGGATTAGGAACCGGCTGTCCACCTCCTCCCTCTTCCAAGCCCTTTGGGCTGTCCACCCTAGGGCTCGGCAGCCCTCCTAATCCTGAGTCTCCCCTCTTAGCAGCACGCCAAACCAGCTTTGCTTATTTTATGCCTTCAAAGCCTGAACTTGTGAAAAGTATTTAGCACTAAAACTAGCTCCTGAATCTGTGACACATCAGTAGTAGCCACAAACTATCTAGATAAAATGTTTTGTGTACAACATCCTGGAACAACACTCCAATCCACCAATCAGAACTGGGGGTAACTTTTCAGGAAATGTCAGATTTTTTTTTGGCTTACAATCAGAATTAGGTGCTTCTACACACTTGTTAAGCAGCTCTCTATTATTTTAGGTATAAACTATGGGAAGGTGAAAAAAAATCCAAGACCTGAATCAAAGTCCAGGTCTGGCGCTGCACGGTCCTCTTGTACTCCATCTGGCCGCTCTCCATCACAGCCAGGGCCTGCCCTCACACCCTAGGCTCCTCTCTCCCTCCATTTTTTTGTGAATACATAAAGATATATGCATGTGTTTGTTTTTGATTTTACTCTGTACCAGCATGTCCAATAGATTTTGGTTTCTTTTGTAAACTGCTATTGGTTTGTGCTGCTGTAAGTGTCTCTTCAAAAGCCTCTGCAAAATTTCTTTTAACCGTCAAATCTAGTTGCTTGCTCTGAGATGAGATGAGAAGCATGTCACCAAGGGAATAATCTTGATCACAAATGGCGCTTTTCCACTGCGTGGTATGACTCGGCTTGGTACGGCTCATTACGGTACGGGACGGCTCAGTTCGGTTTGCGTTTGCACTGCAGTTTAGTACCGCTTTAGAGTGGGCGGGATTATTCACGTGTCGTTATAGTTGCGCCGCCTCTACTGCCGTAGAAAATGAATGAACGAAAAACTTTTTCATTCCGCGTCGGCCCATCAAGCTCTTGCTGGATCCGCTCCTCGGCTATCAATGCAAGAAACGTCTGTACTTGCTTAATAGACCATGAAACAGCCATTTTTGTTTAATACAAAAAGGTGCGTTTCTTCAAACAAAAAGTTGCGTCCGATCCTTCGCTGGCTGTGCTGATTTAAATCTAGCGGGTCTGTTGTGTCTCGTGTCGCAAATTCAGTGACGCAGTAATGACGATTTTCTCCGGCCAATCAGTGACCAGCAGAGTTTACACGTCACGTTTTGGAAACGGTACGGCTCGCTTGGAACCTCGGCTGAGGTGGTACTAAAAAAAGGACCAGGTACCAGGTACTGTTCCCATTGGAAAAACCCTCAAAAGTGAGCTGTACTGAACCGTGCAGTGCCGTACTATGCAGTGGAAAAGTGCCAATTGAGGAAACCAGCCTCCAGCATCACCCGCCACCCCTTAAATTGGAATCCACAAGAAAAGCGGAAGAAGGGCTGGCCCAGAAACAGTTGGAGGCGGGACGTAGACTCTGAGTTGAAGCAGATGGGGACCAACTGGACGGAGGCAGAAAGGACAGCCCAGAGTCGTGATAGATGGCGAAGTGTGGTTGATGGCCTATGCTCCTCTGGGAGTTTTGGGCCTAAGTAAGTACCTGTGACTGCGCTTATGTTGTCTGTGTGTGCTTTATATTGTTCAGAATTGGGTAGGTTTAGGGTAAAGGTGGGGCTAGGTGCTACAATGAAAGTATAAATTTATATAAAAAAAATGCCTGTCACTCACTTACATTGGTATCTCTACCATGAGCCCATCACGGAGTTTTCAGAGATTAAGTTAAGAATCTGTGGAATTTTATGAGATCAGGTTGCCATAATCCATAAAAACACGTCCTCCACGTCTCACCAACTTATTATTCTTTTTTTTGTTAAACTGTTGAACTGGAGTGGTGTGGCAAATTTTCGTTTTTGCATGAAACTAAGTTAGCTGCATTTATAGTTTCTGTCAATTAAGTTGCATTGTCAGAGGATTAGTAAATATTTGTACAGTATGGCTGCGTTCGAAATCGCATACTGCTTAAGTAGGTATTACATTTAAAACCGAATGTACTACCCGACCGTTAAAACAGTACGTTCTATATACAGTAGTATGAATGGGGGTACTGTAGGATGGATCTCTGATGTACTACATCCGCCGTATTGATGTTGTCACTTGTCATGTGTCGTCATCACAGCGCGACAATGTAAACTGTCAATAAGTCATCGGTTTATTTAGATTGTGTTAAACAAGCGTAATTTAATCACAATAAACAACGTTTTCTTCGTGAGGTGCTTACACTTAAAATCAGCCGCGTCTCCACTTTCCGCCATTTTTTTAATATGACGCCTCCTCTCCCGGAGCCTCATGGGATAGGAAAGTGTTCATGGTATGCCTACTATAGAATTCGGACTATTATAACTCACCAGTCCAACAGTGAGTCTTTTTTCCGTAGCTGTAATCACTGAGCTGCTTTCTCACCATTTCAGCTTTCTGTTTCTTTTCTGTTTTTGTCATGCGTGCAGTGAGATGTATCAGATTGGAAAGATTGTTTCGAAACTCACTGCTTATCAGCTGTCAGTGCAGAGGGAAAGTGAGAACGAAAGAGTGAGGGAGAGTAAGGTGTTGCAGTGGAAGGGAGTGTGGGAAAGGAAATGTTAAACCGATTAAAATAATTGAAAGCCAGTAAAAAGTTCCCCGGAGGGGTAGATATGATTACTGATCAGTCTGCCATGACCATTGCAGGTTTCAAAAGACTAACACATCATGTTACAACAATTTTGTCACTTTAAAAGAGCCAATATCACTTGACCAATTACATTCCCAGATGGATTATTAGATAGATACCCTGTATATGAACAGATGGAGCAATAGACACACTACTGTTCAAAAATTTGGTTCAGTATGATTTCTTTGAGAAGGAATTAATCTTTTTATTCTGCAGGGATGTGTTAAACTGAATGTCAGTAAGGACATTTATGTTTTTACAAGTTCTGTCAAATGAGTAATTGTGATTAATATTAATATTATAAAAAATATATTTAATATACTGTATAAACAACATATGTTTCTAAAATGTATACATATGCATGCACTTGAAATGCATCTTGAGTAGAAATTTAGCATGTTAAAATGATTTCTGAAGGATCATGTGACACTGGAGTAATGATGCTGAAAATTCAGCTTTGCATCACAGGAATAAATTTAAATTTAATATACATTTCAAAAATAATTTTCAAATCAAAATAAATGTAGCCTTTTCTTTCAAAAACTGAAACCTTACTGATTATGTACCTGCACAGTACATGGATATTAGATAGATAGGCCTACATAGTCAGAATTTTAGCACTATAACTGGACTAGTGTGCATGAATCAGTTCAGTGTTGACAACTAGGTCATTGTGACAAGTTGACAATTCATTGTCACCCAAAAATAGCATTTGTTTCCATATGGTCAGGCCTATATATATCCGCCATGTTTGGAATGGCTGAATCTCGACAATCTCCCTGAATGACGTTATTGTTGTTGTGACACTTGATCGTTGTCGTTCTGCATGGACTTTATTTTAAGCGATTGAATTCTGGAGTGCTGTGTTGTGATTTTATACGGTCTCTGGTGGACTGTCTGCTGTCCTCCTCCCATCAGCCTTAATGTCTCTCCATCCTGCTGTGACTGTGCAGGGCATGACGGATTCTGAGAGTCCGGGATCGTCTTTCTCTGTGGAGCTCCTGGTATGGCTGTAGATGTGGAGATGGGATATGGCGACACATTTGTGCAGACAGGTGACAGGACGCTGAGGTGTCGTTTCCCCTGATGGTGAACTGGCATCCCAGTGACACTGCTGACAGATTTGTGTTGGTTTATGATGGCTTCAGTGTTGGAGAGGAAACTTTATAGCTTTCCAAACAACAACCTACTGATCATTTAAATTTATTCAAGCAACCGTTTAAAAAATATATATATTTATATATTAAAATAATTTATATTAAAACAATATTTTATAAGGGACTCGGGTTTGGAATGCAATTATATAATGCATTCAAATGCAATTAAGACAATTAAACCTTCTCCCCAACCCATAAATGATGCTGCTACATTTTTATGTGGGTATTTTTAATTATCTGTTTAGGTTTTGTTTCAAAATCATTGGTGAAAATTGCTATTTGACCCTTCACCCCAACAGTGCAGTAAATATTCATCCATGGTGTTTGATATTTTGACTTCCATCTTCTTTTACATATTTCTTTGGCAAGAAAAAAATAAATGAAATTGTAAGTAGGGGACCTCTGGTTGAGCTGTACCGTGAGTTGTCTCTGGTTTAGAAAGACCCATTTGCTTTTCTTTATGCTTTATCTATTATGTTTGTTGCAAACAAAGTGAAAATGAATAGACAGTGTCGGTTGTCGCATTAAATTATGATCTGTTCATGTTGCGTCATTTTTTATTTCATGCGCTTTTCAGTGTTGTGCATTTTAACCAATCACACACTACTCTGTTGAGCTTTGGAATGCAACGGGCAATCAGAGGCGTTCAGATGAGTCATCGCTGAAACTCATCAGTTTTATATAGCTCGTTTCTGAATTCCGGAGTGCAGATTTATGACGAGAAGAGATTCATTTGTCAGAATATACAGCTTCAGCTTAAGTGCTTAAACTCGTGATAAAGTCATGTTCTTTAAAACATTTATTCGCTAAAAAATCGTGGAAACATTAAATAAGGATCAATTTCTAAAGTTTTATTAAATTGTAATCACATTCAATACAAGTTTAGTTTATGTCTGGCTCCTATTTGTCAGGTTTTTGTTCTTTATTACCCTGGAGTTGGTTCACCCTCTGCCAATTATAAGAGAAAGTTTTATGCTGATTTGAAGCCAGAATTTTAACTTGTGGAGGAAAAATAAGCTTATTACCTGCACGATTTTAGTTGTACCACTGTCATGCTTCTGAAAATTGCACTGAAGTTAACAGCATCACTACTTTTAGTTAGTCGTTTGGCTAGAGAGGACGGTTCAGGCGGGCTGGCGCCCTGCTGGGAGCAGAGAGACAGGGTCTCTCATATATCTGCCCCCACATCTGTCCCTTCGCGTCTCTTTGGGTCTCGGGTGTCTGCTGTGCTGTTTGTGTCTCTGGAGCCTCTCTTTTACATCACTGACCTGGTTTGCAGAACTGTCTCCCCCTTCAGAACTCTGACCGGCAGAGCTTGGTTTGATGCTGGATACTTACTATGTGCTTGTTACTTTCGGATTGTAGGAGTTCATCTGCAGTGAATGAGTACCGTTAGAATAAAAGTCTAAACAGCTGATAAAAACACTATAATCCATAAGCAATTCGTTCCATCAATTAACGACTTTTAAAATGAAAAAGTCCTTTGTAAGAAAGAAATCAATCATTAAGGTTTTTTGTTGTTGTTGTGTAATTTAAATTTAATTTAAACTGTTGCTTCAGGTCAAAAACAAAAATTCATAATTCATAATAACGCTTCCTCTTCCCCTTTGCTGTACTTTTACAGTACACTCTAAGAAATAAAGGTACTAAAGCTGTCGCTGGGACGGTACCTTTTCAGACTGGACATGTTTGTACCTAAAGGGTTCATTTTAGTACTTAAAAGTGTACATCTTTGAACCTAATAGGTCCAAAAGTATACCGCCCAAGAGGTTTCAGGGGTTTTAGGACAGAAATGGCTTAATGATGGAATTGTTTCCTATGTGTATCTTTTCACTTCATAAGACATTAATGGATGGACTTATCGTGATGTTTTATGTTTGGACATCACCCATTCACTTAAGAGCATCCATTGCTGAGCAAGTGATGTAATGCTACATTTCTTCAAGAAGCAAACATATCAGCGTTTTGGATAGTTTAAGGGTCATCATTAGCTACATTTATGTGTAAAGTGTTTCCTTAATCTGAAGATCCAGATGAAAGCTCCACTATTCACTGAGTTCCTGTAGCTCAACTCTTAACGCATGGCTCCAGCAGTGCCAAGGTCATGGGTTTGATTTTCAGTCGCTTAGGATAAAGCTGTCTGCCAAATGCAGAAGAGTTGGCTCTACCAAATTCCAACAACATCAGGCATATTTGATATTATCCTTCAGTCGGTGGGATGGTCTCTCTTTACTTTGGCAGTGACCAATAACTCTCCGAAGAACTGGCAAGCTTCTGTCCTCTTCCGGAATCTGATCCAAACTCATTTTCCTCAGCGAACACAAGGCCACACATCGCAAACGCTAATTGTTATGCACGAGCATTTCTTTCCTCCTGCACTTAAATGACAAATGAAACTGGAAAGTGGAGGCAGAACTGTTTATAATTATTCAATGTATAATTGAAGTGAATTCATTATATTGCAATTGTTTTCGTTTATGCAGCACTCCAGAGATTTTGATAAGCTTCTTGTTGATTTCTTGCCCAAATGGAGTCCCATGGTCCAGACAAAAAAAACCCTGTAAATAACAAGGATTTCAAAACTGTTATTTAAAGGCCTGGAAAAGTCACGGAAGTTATTAGAAACTTTTACATTTATTCTTGCCAATTTATTTGTCATCATTTTTTATAGTCAAGTATTGCAAACCAGGGCAGTGCAGAGACCTTTAAGGGGGCGAGTGCCCAAAGATATAAAAAGGGGCAAGATGCAGGCTGAAAGACAGAATCACACGTCAGATCCTTTGTGTATTACTTATCTAAAGTACTTAACACATTACATACAGTACTATATGAGCCATAAAAGAGACTCCTTTAAGGGAACCAAGTTAGAAGAGTTGAACAGCCCAAAAATTTAACGGTTGGGCAATATCAACAAGTGACTCCTCTACACATCTCTCTCCATGATGGTAACCGTTAAACTTTTTTATAAAATGGCTGCAAATGAACCAAACCCACCCACACTAAATTGAACAACAACACACATAACATAACTAAAACAAAACCCCAACTGTCTTGCTTAAATTACACAAAAATAAGTAAACGCTAAAGAAATACCCATGAT
>JAUCMU010000151.1:19748882-19762380 GCA_032275025.1 Enteromius treurensis
GCTTAACCTGCGTCCATCAGATGCCTCTGTATACTACTGGACGAATCTACAACCAATCAGAACACTCATTCCGATGATGTATGCGTAGCGACGGAACATGAAGCCACCGTAACCAATTGTAGCTAGCTTCATTAAAGCAGGAAAATGTCTTTACTTACTTTAATTACTTCTGCTTACCTCTACTTCATTTATCTTTTGGTTTACATCCATAAACTTTCTAATAAAATGCTCCTTATGTAAAATATCCTTCAATATATTATCCAAAAATAGGATATTAATATATACATATTTACCGAACTGTAAATTGTAATTCGCTCATACTTTTGTCCATCATGAAAATGCGTTTTTCAGTTCACCTTAACATTAGAAGATCAAAGAAAGAAGGAAACCAGGTGTTTCATTTATTTTCTAGTTAATTTTTAATGTGTATTTATTTGAAAATATGTTTTATTTTCGTGTGAGAAGACCTTGAGTAGACTCAGTGTATGTGAGAGATGCTGCCCACATTTCCACATTGACAGTTTAGAAAATGTGTTTACCCAGTACAATATACACTCAGCCGCTAAATCATGTTTCTAACAACAACACATTCAGTGATTTGACTCCCTAGGAATTAATGCACATGCTTATAAAACACAATGCTTATGAAAACATCTGCCAAATGCATAAATGTAAATTCAGACTAGAACTGTTCATTTAGATCCTTCGGGATGCACTAAATTTCAATATTGCATATGCCACATAACTGAAGTTTTTATGTTTATTTTGCCATATTACAGCCTGCACGTGATCAAAGCGCTCATAACCATGAGGTTATATCCAGTTATGAGAATCATCACAATGAAACGGGTAAGTTTACCAGTAGTAATTTATAGATAGTAAGTTCCATATTACACAATGACTGATTCTTCAGTTTACAATGCATTTTACAGAGGCTCACCAGATGTATTTAATTTTAACTTTTGATTCCAGAGGAGGAAGAGTACTATCCAAGGCTCTCGACTAAAGAACTGGCACAGCATTTTGAAAAGACTATTGAGGAGGCAGCCCCCAGCAAGAAAATTAAGGTAAGTCTCTTTTAGCCTACATCTCTACTCTGACACATGAATGTATTATGCTTTAATAGGATTCACTGCATAAAAAGAGTCTGCTTACCATCTTTTTTGCATATTTCCATGAGTCCCCCCGCCTTCAACAGCATAGTTGTATTCAGCATCATAAGACTTGAGAGCATGTGTTCATCTCTCAGTGTTTTATAGTTGTTACTGTAAATTCACTTTGCATCTGATATGAGTTATTTTTGTGTCTTTATTGTGCATCTGAACCACAATGCATTGCAGTGGTGGTTATGACTACAAGTCTTGCTTTTAAAGTGGTTTACTTGAATATCAACATTGCATTAGATACCCAGGCTTGTAGGCTTTTAAAACACATGTATACATGAACACATTAAAACAGAAAAATGCAATAAAAATACACTGTATTAAAGTATCAGTTTATTAAAAAAAATGTGTTACTGTCTAATGCAGTCTTGCTTCTCAAGTAAGTTTCCTTGGTTTATATATTTTTACATACTTTACTTGGAAAATGCCAAAAAGACTAATTAAAACTCATTAAAAAGTCATTTTTGAAGTGTGCAGTAATCAAGTTTAGGGAAGTATGTCTAATATATTCACAAAGCATTTTTTTTTTTTTTTTTCAATGCATTAGGTTAGTAAAACATTTTGTGTAGTTTATGGATAACTCTTTCAAATGCAGAGGGTACACATAGAACAGTAGCTGAGCCGTTACAAAAATCAAATAACTTTTTCTTGTAATTGTGTAACCTTTTCAAATGCTTATTTGCTGGTCTTTTTTAAACGCACAATAAGGACACAAAAATACTAGAAAGGCCCTTCACCTACATTTGGATATTCCGTTTTTAATAAATAAATAAATAAATAAATGATTAGTATTAATAAATGAGAAGTATTTTTTCTGATCCAGCTAAAGTACAAGCCATTTCAGAGCTCCACTGAATTATGTTCATTATTCTTTCCCTAAAAAAAGATTGAACGTGACAAAAGTCGTACACAGCTGTCATCAGATGTTAGCATGTCCCATCAAACTGTGAAGAGTGAAATATCAAGTATTCTGAATAGTGTTGCCTCAGACAAACTGGAGGAAGGTGATCTGAGTTATGAGTTTACTTTTGATGATGATGATGACAACAATGAAGATGATGATCTGGAATATCTGCCACCGCCCCCACCGGACTTACTGGAGGAACCTTCAGACATTGCAGAAAGGTTTCCTGAACCTCCAGTGAAACACACAGTGAACAGACAGCAATATTACAGACAGAGGGAGCTATTAGAGCTGAAACGTCTCTGCAAACACATTCACCCTGATGTCAGGAAAGACCTGGAAAGAGATTTTTACGATGATGAGGAAATTGAAGCAGTAGGAGAAGTTCAAGAGGCAGCATACCAGTTTGAAAACACAGGCAGCAATTCAAACGGAAGCCCGGAACGTGAATATTTGGAGTGGGATGAGATTCTGAGAGGAGAAGTGCAGTCCATGCGCTGGATGTTTGAGAACAAACCCTTGGATTGCATTAAGGATGATTTGGATAACGAAGAGGATGACAAAAAGATAATTCAGCAGGAAATCATTCCTGGAGGTGACGTTAGGAACAGGGCTTTGATGTTTGAGATGCAGCCCATGGATGCACTGGGATTGCAATGTGATTCATCTAAACAGAACTATCTAGTGAATGAAGTGGGGAAAAGAGACGTGCGGGCGGCTGCCTGGTTGTTTGAGACAAAGCCGATGGATACGCTAAATAAAATTCACACTGATGATGAGCAAACCAAAGAAGTCATCTTCACACAAGAAGCCAACGAGGGGGATGTGAAGTCTGTGAGGTACATGTTTGAAAACCAAGAAATGGACTCTCTGGGTGACACTGAAACCATGGATGAGAAGCAGCTGCTGAGCCTGAAGTCTGTACTGGAGGAGATCAAGTCAGAAGTGAAGAAAGTCATATGGATGTTTGAGACCCAGTGCATGTGTGTAATGAGGGAACACTCTGGTGAGATGGTGTTGATTACTTCTGTCCGCCGAGAAGAGACAGAGAAAGGTGATGTCAAAACATCAAGATGGCTCTTCGAAACACAGGCTTTGAATGAGATTGACATGGACCTTTCTCAAGTCAGACTAATCTCTAGTATATCCATGGAAGACAATCAGCTTGGGGATGCAAAAAGGGGAAGATGGTTGTTTGAAACAAAGAGACTTGACACCATAAATGCTCAATGGGAGAGGCTGCAAAAGCAGCATAAAGAAGAGATTCTTGGGGCAGATGTACGCAAACACTGCATGGTGTTTGAGACGCAGCCTACGGACATGCTCAAAGATGATGCAAACTCCAGACATGTCTCTTCAGAACAGATTATTGGAGGTAATGTTCGATCTGTGAGACACTTGTTTGAAAATGCTCCACCGGATGAACTCAAAGAGCTTCCAGAAGTGGGAAAACTAAATAAAAAAGTAGTCTTTGAAGAAGGAAGAGGTGATGTGAGACACCAAAAATGGATGTTTGAAAATAAACCTCTGGAGAACATTAAAGATGCGGATGAAGAGGTAAACCGACTTAAGAAAACCATAGCATCTGATGAAGAAAGAGGCGATGTGAGACATCAAAAATGGCTGTTTGAGAACCAACGTTTGGAAGACATACAAGAGGAAAAGTTAGAGTTTGTGAAGACAGTTGATTCAGAACAAATAGATCGAAGTTACAAGGGTGATGTCCGCAGAAATTGTTGGGTGTTTGAGACACAACCGATGGATTTGTTAAAGGACGATTCCAATGCCAGGCCAGTAAGTGCAGAGGAAATTATAGGAGGTGACGTTCAGTCTGCCAGACACTTTTTTGAGACTGCGCCAAAAGATGAGATGAAAGAGCTTGCAGAGGTGGGGAAGCTCAAAAGAATGATGACATCTGAGGAGAAAGGAGACGTTCGGCACCAGAAGTGGCTGTTTGAGAGCCAGCCACTGGAGCAGATCAGAGAGGAGAGAAAGGAAATAACAAGAACGGTGAATCTAGAGGATATAGAAAATGTCGATGTGAGCAACTACAAGCAAATTTTTGAAATGTATGATTTAAGCCAATATGACGAAAGTCAGAAGATTCAAGTTGAGGGTGTCACTACTGGCTCTGTTAGATCAAATAAAAATTTATTTGAGTCCACACCATTATACGCACTACAAGACAGCTCTGGGCATTATTATGAGGTGAGAACTGTACGGCGGGAGGAAATCGTCAAAGGAGACGTCAGAAGCTGCCAGTGGATGTTTGAAACTCGCCCTATTGACCAATTTGACGAGAGCATCACTAAATTCCAAATCATAAAGGGCATAACACAACAAGAGATTGAATCTGGAGATGTCAAGACGGCAAAATGGCTCTTTGAAACTCAGCCTCTCGATGCCATTAAGTATTTCAGCAATATTGAAGATGAGGAGTGTGTTACTAGGGAGACAGCAGACATAGCCAAAGGTGATGTTAAAACCTGTAAGTGGCTTTTTGAGACCAAACCTATAGACATGCTTTATGAAAGGGAAGAGCTTCAGAGAACAAAAGATTCTGATGAAGTTCAGAAAGGTGATGTGAAAACATGCACTTGGCTTTTTGAAAGTCAAACCCTTGATGCCATACAGGATAACTCAGAGACGGTGTTGCAGACTCGCACTGTAAAACAAGAGGACATTCACGGAAAAGATGTCCGCATGGCACGTTTCCTATTTGAGACAGAGAACCTGGAGAACATAAGTAAAGGACAGCGAGAAGATTTTAAGAGTGTTACAGAGATAGACATACAATCTGGGGACGTGTCTCGGATGAAATACATATTCGAGACTCAATCTTCCGATGTAATGAGCTCAACCTCTGAGGATTTCATGAGACAGCTAAGGAGTGCTCAAACTGAGGATATTCAGAAAGGAAATGTTGGAAACTGCAAATGGTTATTTGAAAACCAACCCATAGATAAAATCGCAGAGACCCCCGGCGAGCTAAAAGAAGCTCGTACTATACAAGACATTCAGGGAGGGAATGTCGATAAAGGCAGATTCATTTTTGAGACCTACACGTTAGATACGATTCAAGATGCGTCTTCTGAGGCCGAAATGAGAAAGCTGCAGAAAGTCATTAGAGAGGATGGGGAGAAAGGTGATGTTAAAACGTACGCCATGATGTTTGAGACTCAGCCTCTCTATGCCATCCAAGACAAAGAAGGCCATTATCATGAAGTGACCACACTTACAAAAGAAGAAATACATAGAGGTGATGTAGTTGGAGCCCGTTGGCTGTTTGAAACAAAGCCTCTGGATTCAATTAGAGAGATGGATGAGGTCTATCTTCTAAAAGCTGTTACAGAGGAAGATATCCAAAAAGGTGATGTCAACTCAGCAAGATGGAGGTTTGAAACCCAGCCCCTTGATAAGATTGCAGAAGATGCCAAAATATCAATCAAAACTGTCGAGGACATTCAGGGAGGCGATGTAAAGACAAACAAGCAGCGCTTTGAATCCGATGAATTGTCTCAAAAGTTGGTCCGTACTCTCAGCATGAGTGAGATTTACAAAGGGGATGTTAGGACAGCAAAATGGATGTTTGAAACTCACTCCATTGATCAGATACATGCTGAAAAGTCAGAAGATGAGATGAAAACTATTGTTATGGAGGAACAGCTGAAGGGGGATGTTAAACAGTCTGTGTGGCTATTTGAGAAGAATCCTCTTGATCATATTAACGAAAGTGATGAAAGCAAAAAGGTCATTTGTGAAGAAATCCCCAAAGCAGATGTCAAAACCACAACATGGCTTTTTGAAACTACGCCATTCACTGAATTTAATGAAAGCAGCTTGGAGAAGACAGAAATCGTTGGTAAGAGTGTTAAAGCCACCCTCGACGAACTGTTCACACAAAGAATGGTAGACAACAAAGGTATTATCATAGAGGCAGATGAAATTGGAGACGTTCGAATGGCTAAGTACAACCTCTTGAATAAAGAAGCTCCCCAGATCCAAAGAGAAAATATCATTAAAGGAGATCTGCAGAACATCATGATGAACCTCCTCAACAGACAGGAGAAAACCGAGAGGGCAATCGTTATAAATGCAGAGGAGAGGGGAGACATCAGCGGCGCTGTACAACAGCTGCTCCAAGAGCACAGCAGCACCTCTGTGGAGAAAGAGGAAATAATAAGAGGTGACATTCAGGAAGCCATAAACAACCTGCTGAAAGAGGAGAGCACTGGCAAACGGGGCATTCTCATTCAGGAAGACGAAAAGGGAGATGTTTGTATGACGATCTTCTCTTTATTCAATTCTCCTGAGGAATCAAGCACTCAGAAAGAAAATATAGTTGGAGGTAATGTGAAAGGGTGCCTTAAGAGACTTTGCAATCCAGACACAGAGGAGATTGTGAGAATTAAAGTGGATGAAGCAGAGAGGGGAAAGGTGAGCTTTTATTCTACATGTATTGAGTCAGGTGCACTGGATTACCTCAAAAAGCTGCAGGTAGAGCCAGATGAGGCTGACTTGGGTAAAATTGAAAAAGAGGAAATCATCGGTGGTGATATTAAGGGAACGAAACTCAGCCTGACACGTAATCAAGCTCAAATCGGTCGTCTGGTGGACAGGGAAGATATAGTCCCAGGCGATGTTCATAACACAGTTAAGGTTTTCATGACCGAGCCTCCAGTCTCATTTGAACATTTACAGAGAGAAGAGATTGTGAGAGGAGACCTGCAAGCAGCGATGAATTCTCTGACACAGTCTGTAAACCAGACAGTTGTTTTGGAGAAAGAAGAAGTCATTCGAGCTGATTTACCTACAACCCTGAGGTCTCTAGAAGAGGCCCAATATCAGCCCAGAGAGATGGAAAAGCCCGAAATAATTCCTGGTGACATCAAAGGAGCGCTGAAATCACTAAAAGACTCTGCCTCCACCAATGCAGAAATTGTCATAGAAGATTTAGTGCCAGGTGACATCAAAGGTACATTGAAATCACTGGAGGAGGCCAAACAGGCAGTGAGAGAGGTGGAGAAAGAAATGATTGTAAAGGGTGACATTCACACGGCAATACAGAGTCTACAAGAAGCCTCAAATGAGAGAAAGGTTTGCCAGCAGGAGATTGGTGTACAGGGAGATGTAAAAGGCAAGATTCAGCTTTTACTTGATCCTCCTCCATCTCCCAGAATGCAGCGCAGGGCAAGCACAGAGGGCGATGTGAAGCTTTCCATAAAATCACTCTATGACACCCAAGAGCAAGTGCTATCAGAGAAGGAAGAAGTGATAAAAGGAGACGTTAAGGGCACAATAAAATCCCTAATGGAAACAGCACAGAGAGCAAGCCCAACGATTCCCCGAAGGCAGCCGATAAGAAAGGTCAAAGTTCCTTCCAAGACCCCATCTCCATCAGTGAAAGACATCCCCGCACAGAAGCCCACCCCTGCAGTTAAAAACCTTGATATGTGCAGTGAGTCAAAGAGATGCGTTCACAAGCAAAACAGATATGCATCTCAAGAGATCACTGCAATCACTACTCACACGACAGCATGCAGCCAGGAGACAAATACCACTGTGCTGGAGCACAAAACAATTGTTCAAACACACGGCATCAAAACACTGAAGACAGATTTCCGTAACCTGAAAAAAAGTGGCTGTAAGGGCTTGATCAAATTGGATAAAAGAAAACGGCAGGAAATTTATATGCCCCCTCCACCACCTGACCCCGAGGCCCCTCTGCCTCCCCCTCCAACGCCCCCTCCAGATTACGATAGCATCTCCTTTCCCACTCCTCCTCCAAGCATTAGGGGGGATCACGATCTTCCCCCTCCCCCTACTCCTCCACCTCCATGTGATCCAGGCAAGACGGAACTTGACCATTTACCTCCTCCACCAACCCCACCACCTCCTCCTCTTGCCATGGCTGAGCTAGACCTCCTCCCTCCGCCTCCCACAGAACAGGAGCTTGACCTGCTTCCTCTGCCCAACATAACACCATCCAAACCCACTAAAATGACTGTCAAACCTGTCAAAGCACCAACACTGTGCAAAGTACCCAAGCTGGAGCCAGCGATTTCATTTGAGCAAATGGACGTGCAGACTACACAAGAGACCAAGAGACGAAAAAACATCACAGCATCATCAGTTAAGTCCACCGTGATATCCTCTGCAATTCAGTCTGTGTTCACAAAACAGCCACCGGAGTCTCCAAGGCCTCCCAAGAAAGTTTTTGCCCCCTTGACACTCACCCCACCCGCCTCTCCTCCTCCGCAGTCCAAATCCCCGGTAAGCAAATTCAAAACCCCATTAATACAAGCCGAACAGAAGTACAGACAGCAGAGAGAGGAAAGCTGCACGCCGCCACCGCCGCTCTCCCCGGCCTTTGAAATCCGCATGCACAAGTCAGTCAGTGCAGCCCTTGAAATGCTTGCTTCAGAGAGCACAGGCACGGTGCAATCAGAGGCAAGCATATCATTTGATTTCACTCAAGAGAGAGCTCAAAAGAGTGTGACCAAATCCAAATCAGCCACAGACTCATATGATTCATCCAAGCACACAGCTCACTCAAACTCTCCCCCAAGCAAGGCTTTGATCGCTGCCACAAATGAGAAATCTCCTCCAGAATCTCCTGTTATTTCCTCAGTTAAACAGAACATTATCTCTAATCAGTCATCGCAGGGCTCGTCGGGTCAGCAGCAGACCACCTCCACTTCAACTAAAAAGAAAAAGAAGAGATCTGTGACGACCAATATACAGCAGGTGACGAGGACTGTTATTAAAAACACAACCAAAGAAGAAATAAAAACGGACAAACCTCAAAGTGTCTCTAAAAATGAATCTGAGACCGTTGGGAAAGATGTGAGCAGCATATCTGAGAACAAAACAAAAGCGGAAAGCTCTCAAAAGAAAAATCAAGAAAAAAACTCCCCTGATCGATCCCGACCAAACAAAGAGAGTCAAATTAAGGATGCTGAGCAGAAGCCCCAGAAGGATGACAGTCAAAAGGCTAAGAAAGTTAGTAAGAACGCTAAACTGGAAAGCAAGGAGAAAGCCACTGCGGAGCAGGAGGATGTTCACGTGAAACAAAGCAGAGAAAAAAGCCCCACAGAAACCGAGAATAAAGTGGAGAAAGAGGCCAAAGCGAAACCTGTAGAAGGGCCCCCTGCCACTCCGAAAAAGAAAAGGAGGAGCAAGAGTAAGAAAGACCGAGAAGCCGCTCAAAGCAACAACGCCGCATCCATCTCGCCCACAGAGGCCACGCCTGCTGAGCCTAAGTGGCCAGTCCTGACATCTGAAGAAAAAAAACAAGAAGAAATCACCGTTGTGCAAACACAGCACACCATTCAAACGGGACACAGTGAGGTTTACAAGGAGGTCATCAGAACTGAAAGTACAGTCCAGCAGCAGAGTTTCCAGACAGAGGGCATGACTGTAAAACTTCAAAAGCAGGCCAGGGGAATCCAGCAGATACCTAAGGAATCAAAAGATGAAAGCAAAAATGTTCCAATAAAAATGACAGGAAAAAATGCACAAAAGGAGCCTGCTGAGTCCTCGGCAGAGAGCACCGGCATATCTTTAAGACAAGCTGAAACGCAGAAGATGTTGTCTCGTATCTCAGAGTTACAGGGGGTTGCAGGAAAAATGGACTCTAAGTCTGTGAAGACGCTGCTTAATGAAATGCCCGTCTGGCTTCTGGGGCCAGAGGAGAAGAGTGATTTGGAAGGGGCAGCTGCAGAACACAATGAACAAAAGCTTATAGAAATTCTCGCTCATGTTGAAAGCCTTGTTCAAGCTAAGCTAATGCAGTTTGACTGCACTATTGAAAAGCATGAATGTGAGGCTACCTCTGAAAAATTAGTCTCCAGTGGAGCCATACAAAAGATTTCAAAGTTTTCTACTAGTTCTACGAAGTGTGAAAAACAGAATGTGGTCAAAGAGGAAACGAAGACGACACGCAAGAGTCGAAAGCAACAGATGAGCAGTGTTACAACTCTCAACCCCAGAGCTCCGTCCCCATTGTTAAGAATGCGTTCTCCATCACCTACATTCATCACCATCGAATCTACACGGAGAACCAACTCGCCACAGAGGGCAGCACCTTCACCTTCCCCAACACCACCGATGCCTCCTCCACGCAGGTCTGAGACACCAAGTTCTCGCTTGAGCAGAGCCTCCCCTTCACCCACCTCGAACCGGGCAGATAGTCTGACGCGGCTCAGAAATGCCACAGCTACGCTCTCCCGTGGTGCCTCACCAGATCCAGTGACTCAACTGGTGGCGGCTCCTGGAAAGAAATCTGAAATTGTGGAATCTCCCGCCACGTTCCAACGCCAGATCAAAATCGACTCTAAACCTGTTGAAGAGAAGATTTTAGGTTCTTCTGAAACACAAATGGTGACTGCTAAAGTGAATAACACTGCATGCATAAGTGCAGATGCCATTATTATTCCAGAGTGTTTAGGCCCCAACACCGATACAGGGAAAGAAAATCTCTCTATGGATGACCTGTCTGGACAAGCCAAAACAATTGAGACGTCAGAGGGGAAAGTTGGTATTAGAAAAGACCCAATTGACAAAACAGAGAAGCCTGGAAAGGAAACCGCCGACCTGGAGCTTAATACGAGGAAGAAAGTAAGACAACAAGAGGATATGGCTGCTTTCAACATCAAGGATATTAAAAATGTTTTTGAAATGAGTGAGCAAAGTTCCCCCATCAAAGAGCTACAAAACAAACAGGAGGAACAGGAGTCAAGAGTGAGTGAAATTGCATCTGAAGGTTCAAAGCCTGAGCTCCCTCCAGAGAGGGAACAATGCTCCCAGCTGAGCTCCCCTCCGCTTGTGAGCAGAGATGTGAAAGTAGACAAGTCTGTCGATCCAACAGGCTTTTCAGAGACAAAAACAGTCACTGAATGTTATTCTTCTGTTGACGAGTTCAGCACTAAAATTATCGGATCAAGAAGCACCACGACGGTTTCCTCACACTCTCAAAGCGTTACGACGGAACAGGTGCCTTTTTCCTATGCTGATGCTGTGAAGAAAAAGACGTCAGAGGTGACGGCGTCACCTGAGGCCTCTGCAGAGGAACTGATGAAGAACTTCCATAAAACGTGGACAGAAAGTGAGAGTGTGTTCAAAAGCTTAGGTGTCACAGGTGAGAGAGCCAAGCCACCTACTAGTGCATCAAACCGAAACTGCTGTGCCGGGTAAATATGCCTGCAGTGCATGATGGGAATGAAATTTAACCGCAAGCTACTGCAAAACTTCTGAGGTACATTACCGGGTCAAACTGTGTGTGTTTCTAACTTTTGTCTCGATGAGTATATGTGTATGTGAATGTGACAGTCGTTAAACAACTGTGACTCATTACAGTTACAAGCATGTTAATAGCTGAAATTTTTAAATGAGTTTAAAGTTTGAAGTTTAGGTTTTTTAATTAAGTTTAAAGTTTTAAAACATATATTTATGTATTTTTATTTTTCAAATTCACATTGATTTTTTTAACACAATGTGATAAACTTGATTTTAACTTTTAACATTTTCTATTTAAATATTACTTTGGCATGTCATTCATATATATATATATATATATATATATATATATATATATATATATTTATAAAAAAAAAATATATATATATATATCAAACCTATCAGGGGATTCAGTCTTGCACAATGGCTTGGAGAATTGTTGACACATTGTTCTTTACAATATTGGTGTAGCAGATCCGACCTCTGTGGCTCTCTCTGACCGTCATCAGCGGGAACCATCACCGGAGTTCTAGTTTCCCAGACCCGTTTTCCCGAAACACCTCATCACTTCCGCGGCAGGTGTTGCTCATTCCAGTGACTATTTAAGCTCCCACTTCAGTGAGAATAGTCGCGAGGGCGATATGTCGACGGGAAAACTGCAAACATAAAATTCAGCGTTGTATTTGGAATTTGCAGTGGTTCACATAAACTGGTTTGTGACTGGATTAAAGATGATTTCTGGGGTAATTGAGGAAGATGAAATGGAGTCAGGTGATTGGAGTTTAATAAGTAGTGGGAGAAGACAAGGGGTGCTTCTCAATATCCCTCCTCGTCTCCTCGGTCCTCTGTCCTCCATCCTATGACCCGGAAACCGATCGAGCTCAGCCATCTTGAAGGACATCTCAATTCTCTAATTGCACCGCGAGGAGGCGAGGATCGAGGAGGGAGAAGGCTTCATGAGGAGCGATCAGCGAGGATACACAAGTGATCACTTGTTTAAAAAACGGAAATAAATAGTATATATGTATGTATATGTATATGCATATGTTTATGTATATATATAATCTTAAGGTCATTTAGAGTTTTCATTTCAGCCACATAATTTGAGGAAAAAAAAAACAAAAAAAAAAAAAAACAATAGTGCACATCTGATTCAAACAGTCATCAAGAATCAGCATATGATTTTCAATGACAATGAACAAAAATCTTTATGTTGCAGTGCATTCCAAGACTCATCCATGACACCCATTATGCATTGCAACATAAATAAATGATGCACCTGGATTTTCTGAAGATTTTATTTTATTCTCGTTACTTGATTTAATTGTTGCTATTTCTGATGTGAATTTATAGTAGCTTGCACTGTGATGTTCAAAGAGGTGTATCTAAATATTTTGTTTTGACACAATTGTTGAGATTCATGAGCTGAATGTTCATGTCAGAGTGTGCCATAGGCAAAAGCTTGTAGCACATAATTATTTTTAGATTTGTTCAGTTATCAAATGTTAAAATGAAAACTGCAAAAATAAAGAATTTCTGCATTAACATTGTCAAATCAGGTTAAAGCCTGATTGACAAAATCATTTACAAAAAGTGATTTAGCAGAAAGAGACCTGATATTCAACAGCCTCTTTATATGGCTTGCCACACCATGAAACAGGCTTAAAACCCCTCCTTTGCGGTTTGGAGACTGCAAGGACTGATGACAGCTCTCCTGATTTTGATGTTTTAGACCAGTGGTTCTCAACCCTGGTCCTCGCGCCCCCCTGCTCTGCATATTTTGCATCTCTCTCTACACACAAAAAAAATGCTTTGTTCACTAAACTTAACTAGATTAAGTTACATTGAAGCAACAATTTCAAATGGATTCTACCTAATTCTGTGATGTTAACACAACACAAAGAGTTAACATAAATGTAATAAATTCCATTTATGTAAATAAAACAAAATTTGGTTGTGTGGGACCAGGTTTCATGATTACATGAGTGAATTAAGTTAGTTCATTTTTTTGAGTGTTGTATCAAATTTTTTTTTTTCTGGCTCTTACATCATAAAAAAGTGTTTAACAACAGCCAGAGATAAGCAAAAGTACAAAGTCAAGAGCCTAACTAAAGCTGACACTGATCACATGTGATGTTGATGTTTTGTGAACGTTAAGTGAAGCTGGTGTTGGAAATGTTTTGTGGCCTTGTTG
>JAUCMU010000151.1:19781771-19817378 GCA_032275025.1 Enteromius treurensis
GCCTGATTGCATCGGTTTAGATTTGTCAACCCAAAACTAATCCTGTAACTCTGAGTTTGTTTAGCCACCATCATGGTGCAGGCCCCCGATGCAGAGTCCAGAAACAACAAAATAACTACACACTGCAGTCTGACTGAAATTAACTAGAAGGTACAGTGAAAACACAAATTTTTTGTTAGAGAATGGACCGTTCGCTAAGAGCTTGATTGACAGGCGATCTGACCAGAATTCTGTGGAAAAAATCCCATGACTTGATTGGGAACCGTTCATGCAGATGTGCGCTCATCTGTTTTCAGCTAACATTAACCTCACATGGCTTCATCTTGTCATGCATTAAACTACGACAGGCCCTTTACTGCAAAAAGACAGACCTTTACTGCCTGCGACACTCTGAAGCAGGGATGGATTATGGGTTGTGTGGGCCCCTGGGCAAAACATTTGCACAACGTTCGCTTGGGCCCCGGGCAAATTGTTCTGGGCTAGGGGCACCCTGCACCCCAAGGGCCCCTGGGCAGCGGCCCCGCTGGCCCGGTTCGTAATCCGTCCTTTCTCTGAAGGTATAGAACTACGAAACCATGTGCTATTTTGAACTGAGACGATGATCTGCCACCACACATTAAAGAGCCACAAAATGGTATTTATAGTTTAAATTCTTTAAAAATTAGGATTTAGAAGCTGAGAGTCCCGAGACCTTGTTTAATATCAGAAATAACCTGACCAGTCTTCTCTGTCAGTGTGTTATGAGTTTTCTCTTTGCACTACAATGTATTTTTTTCTGCGTGAAAACATGTGTGCAGTGTGAGAGTGGTCATGGCAACAGTAACTAAGGAGGGCGGGCCTTTGCGAGTCATCCGTTTTTGCAAATGACCTCTTCACATACCGACCAATAAATCCTTTCAACCATTATCACCTGTATGACAGCAACATACTTTTACAACTTATGAAATAAACACCTGATTGAAAAGCAGTTTTACATGTATTTCCTATTAAAACAAAAGCAAGAGCTAGAAACAGACATGAAAATGAAACAAATCATGTGAATGCTGCGTAAACCAGTGGTTTACCTTCAAATGTTACCAAGGAATTGCCACAGCACTTTAAAGAACAGCTTTTATTGTGAAAACGATACTTTCATTTCATATTCGTAATGAAAAAGAGAAATGAGTTTAGGGTAGGTGTCTTTAACCCTCCCATTCAACTTAAGAACAAACCAACGTCACTAAATATTAGCTTCAGTTTGCTTTGCAGTTTTCTACCAATCGGTTTCAGTTTGGCATTTTTTTAATCATATTTGTAACAGTATTGTCAAAAATTAAGGTAAGAATATTCTTTATTATTTTATTAATAACGAAGAATGGTTTAATTAAATTAATAAAATACAATAGCAATCCATTCAAATGACATTTAATATGATTATATAGAGAACAACATGACTGAAGAGTATACAGAGTATACAGAACCAGAAGACCAGCTGTGTCACAAAGAAGAGGTGGTCCGAGCCGGATCCGTTGTTGTTCCAGTGTACTTCGCTCTTCTGGTCGTGTGTAGTTGCGTTGGTAACCTGCTGGTTTTGGTCATCCTGCTGCTGTATGAAAAGGTTAGGTCACTGATCAATATCCTGATCTTCAATTTAGCCATGTCAGATCTGCTCTTCACTTTTGGACTTCCATTTTGGGCTTTGTACTTCGTCTGGGGTTGGACATTTGGAGAGGTCGGCTGCAAAGCTGTCAAGTTCTTCTTCTATGTCGGCTTTTACAGCAGCGTGTTGTTCTTGACTCTAATGACCGTTCAGCGTTACATGGCAGTGGTTCATCCTCTGTCGGACTGGGAGAGATGCAGATGCTTCTCAGTCGCTCCTTTTATCGTTTGGATCTTGAGTGGAGCAGCTGCACTTTTAGTCTCCCTTCATAGTCATGTCCTAGAACACGAAGGGAATCTTTACTGCGAATTTAACAGTATTCAATTAAAACATGCCTCTGTTTATTTACAGAATGTTTTCTTCCTGATTGCATTTTGCATCATGGGATTTTGTCATGTTAGAATGTTCCAGACAGTCGCACGATCCCAAACTAAGAGGCGAAACAAGACCATCAAACTGATATTCTGCATCGGGCTGGTCTTCTTCATCGGATGGGCTCCATACAACATAGTTATGTTCTTGAGAATCCTGCAGGATTATGGTTGGTCTTCATTTGTAAACTGTAACGTATCTCTTCATCTTGATTATGCATTTTACACCTGTCGGCTCTTGGCTTTTTCACATTGCAGCTTAAACCCAGTGCTTTATGCTTTAATTGGAGAAAGGTTTCGGAAACATTTACAAACAATAAAGAAAATGTGTTCAAAATAAAGCAATTCTGACCTGACAAATCTCACAACGCATATCATATACACTACCACTCAAGATGTTGGGCTCAGTTGATTTTTTTTTTTAAGCAAAGATTTTGGTTTCCACAAAAATATTACGCAGCACAAATGTTTGATTAAGCATTGAATCATTTCTGAGTACCAATGCTGAAAAATGAGCTTTGCATCATGGGAGTAAATTACATTTTAAAATATATCTAAATATAAAAATTGTAATAAAATGTCACAATATTGCCGTTTTTACTGAATTCTGTGACTAATACATTCTGTCAAAACCAAGAGAACCACAAATATTTAAATGGTTGTTTTGTGCACATCTTCCTTAATAATTAGTTAATATTTTTAAGCAAGCATGAAGCTTTTACAAGGCAAACATACTTCTCCATGGTGACCTGAAAAATACAGACATAAGCGCAGACATATTTAGTTCCCTAAACGATCTCAAAAGGAATAATACAGCTTGATTGACAGCATCCGTGGCATGCTTTTGAAAACCACTGCATTTCGACATCCCTTTTCGAAAGAATATGAAACGCAATGTTTCTTAAACGTCTAAAACTCAGTGGAAGAAAAATCTGAGCTTCACGTTGGCACTACATAAACCACGACTGGATCAAAACCTTTCACATGCAAAACGTTTCATCTAATCCCCATAACAATTTCCATTTCCACAGACACAAGCACAAAGCAACCTTCGTCATTTCCAGATAAAAAGTTTATTGATTTCCATCATTTGTACATGCATATAGATCGACTTGGTTGGGAGAAAACGCTTCAGGTTTTTAAAGTGGTAGTCAGTGCTCTCGGGTAGGTCAACGGCACATGGGTGCTTTATCAGTAGTGCGCTTTAAATAGGTCTTCACTGAAAAATAGCTCCCTGACGTCTCGGTAAACAAGTTGTGCTTCTTTCAAACCTTCACCCACTCTCTTACAAACAGATTTTGTGCAAGATTCATGTATACTTTTTTTTTAGCATTTGCATATCACTAAACCAGGAAATTGTACATCTTGATATGTAATTGATCCCTGCTACTTTTTTTTATTTATTTATTTTTGCATGGTGTCCACTGACCATCCACTGATATCGACTACAACTCAAACAAACCGGGATAGTCTTATAAGATAAATCACTTTATATTATGTCCTATATAGGATACTTGGTTTTCCATAAGCCCTATGAAGTACTGATGGGCTTGGATGGAAATGGCTACATGATGCAGCAAGACTCACAGGGCCGATAGCATGTGTTACGAGCTTATTAATGAACAGGATTTACAAAACAAACAAAAGAAATCAGCCCTTTAACAAATCCTCAAAACTTCACTTCATCTGATAAGGCAGAGGAGAGACAAAGGTAGCAGCATTTCAATTTATAGAGATTCTGCTCATTTTTTATTACGTCATGATTACTTTCGAACGATTTTTAATGATTAATGCATAAGCTTCTATAGTACAAGTCGCTTTCGGATGTCTGTGATTAACGCTACTGAAAACAACAGCGGGGGGAACCTCACAAAAACACATCCAGGTCACATTTCAACCCAAAACCTAATGGAAAAAAGGTCATAACATGTTTATTTGGATCAGCATTATTTATAGGCAGTAGAGCAACGCTTTACACAATGTACATACTTCACACTGTACATAACATAGCATTTTTCCCACAATTACTGAACTAAGAAATGGAGGTGTGGGATTCATTTAAACGTTAGCACTTTTTTCCATTTAATTTTGAGTTAAACATATCATGAATATGTTCCTGAGTAACTCCGGTTCACCCAGTCATATCCAAATCTTAATAAAAATAATAATAATAGTGATGACTCGGATCGTGTAGAGAGCCATACATTGGGGTGGAGTGAGACCGGGTCTTTGCAAACCGTAGCAAAATTTGCAAAGAGGGAAGAAAATCTGTTCTCTTCATTTGAACAATAATTATAAAACTAAGCAGAGAGTACAGCCACTCAACTGCTGGCATAGCGAGAGCAAAACTACAAGGTTTTGCCATAAATCTAAGCAAACATCATTCTTTTGTCACACATTCCTTATGGTTAGCGCTTCACAGGAGCTTCCACCACAGCGAGGACACTTTTCTTCAAGTATTAGATGTGGCTTCAGTCACCACGATGGCGGTCCCCCCCAAAAAAGACAGAAAATGTGTTTCCTAAGGTGCACCACTTCAGTTTGAGGAGATACGAGCTGATTGCAGGAAGTAGAAGCCAAGAGATCTTATTTTCGGAATCTCTCTTTTTGGGTATCTAAGGGTCAGATGAAGAGAAGTGCACTGAGGGGTCTCCCTCCAACGTCTTTTATTCCTGTGTTGCATTTCTGCCATTATAAATGTTCAAGCATCTATAATGGGGGGAAAATCTAAATAAGGTAAAGGGTGACAATCCCATGTCACCCCAAATCCACGTTGTGTCCGGACTGACTGACCTGAACTCTACTGTGCCGGGTTTTCCTCCAGTCCACTCACATTATGCATGCTGCCGTTCTCTCTGAAAGCCAATAAGGGAACCTTTCTCTTCTCCTCTTCTTCATTTTCCACCTCCTCGCCATCTCCATCTTGACGGGACAGTTTGGTCCCCATGGGAACCTCTATGACCTCCTCGAAGGCCTCTGTGACGGTGCCGTTTTCTCTGAGCTGGGCAGCCTCACTTGAAGTGAACAGAAGTGTCAGAGATTACAAACTGTTTCTACATCAAGGTTGAGTTTCTTCAGTTAAGCATCTTGTTGGTTTAAATGTCTGTTCTCGTATTCTCATTCGAAGTCATTTGTGATAAAAGTGTCTACTAAATGAATACATGGAAATAGAAATAGAGCTCATGCGGTCTGTGAACAAATTTTCTAAAGTGCTTAGAAAAGAAAAAAAACAATGTTGGAGTTCCTCCTATCACCAGTAGAGGGCAGGAGAGATTTGTTTACTGAGCCATTTAGCAGATAATTATCCAAAATGACTTTGAAATGAGGACAAATAAGAGGTGAAAAATAAACAAAAGAAGGAACAGTAAGCATTTTAATTTCATTTTAAAAATCTCAAAAATAAATTACAGACATAATCATGCAACAAGCAAAAATAGCCTGTAAAATTCAGCTCAAAAACTATTTAATTATATATATATATATATTCAGAAGAAATGGACAGCACCTGAGTTAAATATATGAGTGTCACAGCAAAGGGTCTGAATACTTAGGAACATGTGATATTTCAGTTTTTAATTTTTTAATAAATCTGCAAAAAGTCAACAATTCTGTGTTCTGTCAATATGGGGTGCTGTGTGTAAATTAATGAGGGGGGAAATGACCTTTTTAGCAAATGGCTGCAATATAAAAAAAGAGTGAAAAATTTAAGGGGGTCTGAATACTTTCCGTACCCACTTCGTATATATATATATATAAAATAAATATATAAAAAATAAGTATGAGCAGTATTAATAGTGATGCTAACTTGACTAAGCAAACACTATTAATTGCAATGCAATCTGATTTGTTTAAGTTTCAACTTAAACTTTGGATTTATGGCTATACACACACTTCTCTTACAATGCTGTGTGAATGGCACATCATCTTCAACGAAGGGCTCGAAGTCCTGTCTGTGCGTATTCATGTACTGTACCGTCTCCTGCCGCAGACGCAGGTGACCTCTCGAATGTCCCTCCAGCTGATCTCCAAGAGCCCGGAACAAACAGTTCCTGCGGGATAACATGAGAAACAGAAGCTGACTCCTTAAATATCTCATTATCTACATGACCGCCATCTCAGCCCTTCACACATACCCGTCTCCAGGCACCTCTCGCAGTTTGAGCCCCAGAACCTGAAGCTGGTTGGAGAAGCTGACAAACTCCTCTCCATCATCTCCTCCTGGAGGTCTGTTCTTCTTGTCTTTGGCCAGAGCCCGCCGGGCCGCCCTCTCATCTCTCTTCCTCTCTAATTCATACTTCCTGTTTCCCTTTATGGGCTTCCCCGACTGTTTCCTTGACATGATGGAGCTGCTGTATCCCGGTGATGACGCAGTGTGTCAGCCGATGAGGTCATATGTTTATCTACCACATACGCAAAACTGTAACCTGAAAGATAATCGCAGAAACATACAAAGAGTTATGACAAACTCAATATGACACGCAAACACAAAACGCGTGAGATACAATGCATGAGCCTAACAAAAATTATCATGGTATACAGTAAGCTTTACTATTTCCTCAAACATTATTTAATAGATTATTATAGAATCAAATTCAAAAGCATTGTTTTTCTTTGTCATTTTGTTTTGTGATGTACGAGGTGCCTAAACCCAATATTACACTAATTTTATAATAATAGTTACAACACCAATATAATAACAATAACAACAACAACAACAACAATTATTATTTTTATTATATTTTTTATGTTGTTTTCTTTTTAAATATATATATATATATATATATATATATATATTTTTTTTTTTTTTTTATTTATTTCTTTTTTTTCAGATTGAATACTAATACTAAACAGTAAGCATGCACAGCTGCTTTTATTCATCCTAGCCAAATATATATATATATATATATATATATATATATATAATATATAAATCATGGTAATCATAGTTTCTTTTAGAGTATTCTTTGAAAGCTCACACTTCATATTTATAATGAATGAATTTATGAAAGTTATACTGTAAAATCACTAAAAATCAATGTATCGTTTTGTTTTAAATACCACAATAATAATTGTGTTGTTTGATTTATTGTTTCCATTCATAACCTTTTCTCAGGTATAATCTGAGACCAAATCGAAAGTCGTGAATCACGGCCTTTTCAATATGTACTTATAAAGAGAAGGACAAAAGTGTAACAAATTCGCCATATAAAATTATAAAATTAAGCGCTGAATATCAGACTAAATATGGTCCTACAAGGAACGGCAGCGTAATGCGTCAGAAATGTCGCGTAATTGACGTCTCTGTCAGATTCAGCGTCGCTTAAACGACAGAACGAGGACATTTTTTGAAGAGAAAAGACAACTAAAGTGTGTCACACAATTGTACTCACATTATCAGATGACAGCAAGAAACACAAACAATAAACGACAATCTCAACACTAACTCCAAGTAAATCCCACTCTGAGCTGCCCAGGGTTTGTTTACTTCCTCAAGAACCCGGATCTCAATTCCGTTTCCGACTTTGCTTCCAAAATAAAAGACCCCGAGAAGTCATAAAAAAAAAATTCAAATTAGATTATTTCTCTTAAAATGATTATTTATGAAAATATCGGCGTAAATAATTCTAAATTCATATAGAATCACATTTAAACAATGTCACAAGCTTTCTTGTTTTTTGTTTTATTTTTTATGGCTGTCTAAAAAAACTTTACATAAATAAATACGTACATACAGTGTCCTCCGCTATTATTGGCACCCTTGGTAAATCTAAGCAAAGGTGGCTGTGAAAATAAATCTGCATTGTTTATCCTTTTGATCTTTCATTCAAAAGAATTACAAATTTCTAACCTATCATTGAAGTAAAACAACTGAAAATGGGGAGAAAAACACATGATGAAATAAATGTTTTTCTCCAATACATGTTAGCCACAATTATTGACAACCAGTTATTGCGATGTTTTTTTCCCCAAGATAAAAGCTCTGAGTTTTCTCCTGTAATGCCTGGAGAACACCTGATTAGAGAAAATAGACCATCCCTTTATGCAGAATGGCTCCAGATCCTTCAGAATACCAGCTCCATGATGGTGCTTCTCTTCTTTAGTTCTCCTCACTCATTTGTGTTTGGATTATTGTCCCAGTGGAAGACCCAATCATGGCCCATTATACTAATTCTAACAGAGTCTTGAGATTTGTTATCTGTTGGTATTTGATAGAATCCATGATGCCATTTTTCTTTTCAGGATTCTTTAATGAATAGAATTAGCATACATTTATAAACGTATCAGTCACTTTTAATCAGTTCAATGAATTTAATGCATCTTTGCTCAATAAAAGTATTCATTTCTTTCAAAAGCTCCAATCTTACTAAACCCAAACTTTGGGTCTTGCAACAAGTACAAACTCAACTTCTCAAATGAACAAGAGCGGTATTATATACTACATTTGTAATCCTGTATACTTAACACTTTTTAAATACCTTTCTCAGGCCTCAAGAAACTACTAAAAAAATATCATGTCTACCTTTCAGCAAGGAATGACCATAATCTATTTTGCGTGAGAACAACCATTCACTCGTACACTAACACACATTTAGAGAACAATGAGTGTTGATAATAACTTGCTAACCGAAGTGCAGAGTTGTTAAAAGAATATCTTTCCCTTTCATGTTGTCCACATAAGGAGGAACACAGGCGCATACATGGGCTTCCTGTGCTTTTAGCCTCATTTATCTGATCTCTCACCTTCCTGTTTCTGTTTACACACGTATTTGTTTTTTGATAGCTTCTAATGGAACCATTTTACAATTACACACGCACACACATGCACTCGTAACCTGTAAGTGTGAAATCGTTACACATCAGTCGAGCCTAAGGCACAACATGTCCACTGAAAGCTCGATTTAATTAAAGATTTATTCATTTACTTTCTCTTTCTCTTCCTCTCTGTGGGCAGGTGCACAAGGACAAACTTGTCATGCGTAAAAAGCCCTCTGCGTTGAGGAAACTCATCATGCATTTCTCTTCAGGCCTTCACTCTTTCTTTTGAGCCTGGTGGCTATCCACTTGATCTCTATTTTCCCTTTGCGTCTCTCATTCTGTCTACATAGCTCTTATTTTGTATTTTTCTTTCTTTCCAATTAAAAAAAAAATCATGCAATTATGTACTCACTGTCACTTACATTACATTTACTAAAAGCGTTTAGTAAGCAGTTTTCCTCAATGCAACTTACATTTCACTGTACATTTTTAGCATATATTCCCGAGAAACAGTAAAACTCACATGCTCTCTTCTAAAAACATGATAACTTTGCACTCATTTTCGCCTTCAAATCAAATCATTCATGCAAATCATTACTCCATGTTACTCTCACGTGAGGTGAAATGAAATATGACATCCATGGTGCAGGTTATATGCTCTTGAAACTGATACACACAGAAAGTGTTACATATATTTGCATAATGAGCCTCATGAGTGATTTAAAAGGGATTCCATGGAACAAAACAAAAAATCCTTTAAACTTTTAATCCATCGTTTTGTGCTTTGAATTAAAATACCAGCTTGGAATTACATGAGGATAGGTAAATAATGACAGTTTGTCAGTTTTTATCAAACAATTATCTAAAAGATATTTTTTTAACTCCCTGCTCAACATTAAAGAGCCAATTGTTCCTGATTTAAAACATAAAACAGAGTAAGCTGGTTATAAAATAATGGATAAAGGTTGTATTATGCTAAATAATATTTTTGACATAAATAATGTCCCCATTTTTTATGTGTCTTTTATAATATGTGCATTGTAAATGAAATGCTAAGTAGATAGCTATATAGATATTCATATGTCCCACTCTTAGGTGTCCCAGTTTGACAAGGTGTGTCGCGGTGTCCAGTTAATTAAAATGTTAATATGTCCCAGTTCTAGTTGTTGGCTAAAATCCTCAATGTCCTTCTAGCTACTATCTCTGGATGATGTGTTTGTGGGGAGCGGAAGGACGTTGTAACCTTGCCGTTGCTAGTTGCTGATACTTTCAATCTAAAACGTCTCTAAGCAAATTAGCTTGTAAATAGTTGCCATAACAACAACTACAGATGCTGGCTGCAGAAATGCAGAAACAAAAAATGCCTTAAATTAACAATGATCTAAAAGACGCCTAGCATGTGAGAACTGAAAGAGTGATTTTGCCATCACTGTAAATGTTAATTTTTCCTTTGAATATCAGACATAGATTGCATTCAGACACAGGCCACATACAAAGACACTCTACAATATTACAATACTCAATAATGTGAATATTGTAGGCTGAAAATACTTACATACCAAAGTCAAACTTTGGTAATTTTGTACAGATGTAAAAATGTACAGTATACCCTCAGGCCCTCCAAGATGCAGAGTTTGTTTGTTCATTAAAACAGATTTGGGAAAATGTAGTATTACATCACTTGCTCTCCAGTTAACACTCTACAGAAGGGGTGTCAAACTTAGTTCCTGGAGGGCCGGAACCCTCTAGAGTTTAGTTCCAACCCTGCTCCAAACCCATACCATGCAGTTTTCAATTAAAACTGAAGGACTTGATCCGGCCCTCCAGCCATTGAGTTTGACAACCCTGCTCTACAGTGAATGGTTGGTTGCCGTCAGAATGAGTCCAAAAAGAGTCCAAACAGCTAATAAAAGTATCTCTATAATTCACAAGCACTCCACACCACCCTCAGTCCATCAGTTAACATCTTGTGATATAAAAAGCTGGGTTTGTTCTAAACAAATTAATATGATTTTGCTTCAGGCTTCAGGCCCTTCAGTCTTTCCATTATGTTGCTTTCTGCAGTAAAAGTAGTCTGAATCAGGAATCCAAAATATGCCCAGATCAAGCACCGTTTACAACTGAAAACAGTCCAAAAATTGGTCAACAGGGGATGGACTTTTCAGGTGAAGTGTTATAATGGAATATGGTCTCATATTTAGGCCCATGGTTAAATTTTAAAATGCCTTAATAACAGATTTCACTCAACAGACATGGACTGGAGTCTTGAGGATTACTTAATAATTATTGTGAAGCTTTTATTTGTTTTTTGCATTCACTGCAGTTCATTGGTGAGCAAGTGATTTAATACTATATTTCTCCAAGTCATTGTACAATGAAGAAGCCAAGTCATTTTCATCTTAGATGGGTAAATTTTAGCAAAGTTTCATTGCTGGGTTATTACGAAACGTTGTATGAATTGCAAACCAAGTACTGCTTGGATACGTTTTGTGGGCCTGTTTGTGTTCGGTGTGTTTGCAGGTTTCCTCTAAATCGTCTGCTGAGCCATCTGTTAACACTTTCAGATCCCTATTAAACATACATTCACACTTTTATTTCTTTAATGCCATATTTTTAAAGGCAAGCTAAAGAGGTCAAATTCTGCAAAAAACTGATATGAAATAAGTCACTTCCCCTTAAAAACTCCTCTCAAAAAATATAACAAAAACCCTTAGAAAATTGACCTCCCTTTTGTGTGTGTGTGTGTGTGTGTGAGGAGAAGAAAATCACTCTTTGCTACATCTGAAGCCCAGTGCTGCATTTTTAATCTTTCTTTAAATAATACAGAACACACTATGACCAGAACACTTGTCTTGTGTACGTGTTTGTGCAAAACAGCAATGCACTTTAATGTAATTGTTTTGTTTTTATCCAGAATTACTTTGTTTTCCTGCAAGTATTTTGGCACAAAAATATTAAACAATTCATTATTGCCCCATTATACCTCTGTTCCTCAATAAACAAAAAAAAAGAATGCTAAGTCATTAGTTTTAGGCTTCTCTTTCAAACAGCAGAGGGTGCTAAACTGTTTTTCGTTCTCTAACAAATAAAGCTTATTCCCACATCATTCTCCCTTATGGATTCAGGTGACCCACTAGCTCTTAGACCATTTTTTCCTACTTTAAATATTTTATTAATCTTAGTTAGATGTGCCCCAGACTCCTTAATTTCTTACATGCTGCAGTACTTTCTTTGTCCACCATTACTTATTCATTTTTACTAGCCCAATAAACTCAAATCAAGTCCTGACAACAGATTCAGAGAAAATACTATTTACACTGCACTTTCTTTCTGCTCTGCAAATATAAAACAAGGTATTTTGAGAAATGCATTTATGTATCTGGCCATGATCAATGGAGTCAATGGTCTGAAAGGTTTGAAAAAAAAACAGACTAAAACCAGCATTTATTTTTTCAAACAGTGGGAAAGTGGTTTGCGCTATTATTTAGTGTTTCTTTATAAAAGCCTATATAGCTAAGACTGTTAATAAATAGCTTTAAAGTGCATGTTTTCCCCCCTGAGTTCAGTGGCATGCCAGAAAGGCTTCCGAAGAGCGGCGCTGCTTGCGCGCACAGTGGGAAGGCTGTAACCTGTTAATATGGGTGATGAAATGAATTTGTGCTGGTCACACGACAGACGCTGTATGTGTGAAGCAGGCCTAAGCACTGAAACTGACAAGAGATTGGGTTTGATGAGTGTGAATGTGGGTATAGTCAGACTTATGACTCAAGACTTATTGTAATACTAAAACTTGTATACTGATTTATGAAAATGTTGATGCTGTTTGTAGGTCTTTTAGATCAATTTAGGATCAATTTTAAGTTCTTACCAAGATACCAGTCAAAAAATATTTTTACCAGCTGTAAATCTTTACGGGATTATATCTCTTTAATGGATTAGTTATATCGCTAGAAACTGAATTGTTTTAAAATGTCACTCCAACACACACACAGAATAAGTAAGATTTTGGAATTTCTGAGTGAGACTCTGTAATGGATGGGGCACAGGTGTGGGTGAAAAATGCCAGGAGCTAATATACCTCAGGATAAGCATCCCAAGGTGTGAGAGCATAAAACCATTGGCAAAAGATATTACTGACTCTCAGGGGAAAAAAGCATCTTGCATAGCATAGCAACAGTATGTGATCTGACTTTCAAAAATGAAATATATTTATTTCTAATCTATACTTTTTTTCTTGCATCAAAAAATACAAACTATAAGTGAATGGGTTTTTTTTTTTTTACTTTAATAGGTATTTTTGTCACAGCATAGTATTATTTCTAACTTATCTTTTTGTTTGCTTTAGTTTTGCATTGATATTTATTATTATTTGTTTTTAATCGAAAATAATTTCTTTCTTTCCTTCCTTTATAAGAGTTTTATTTGTGAACGAGAAGTTTACACGTCTGTACAAACGTAATATGTTAGTCTAATTTAAGTTCAGTATTTTTTTTTTTTTATTAAATTTTTTATATTTATCGATTTTGATTATCACTTGTTTTTTTTTTCAGATGTACGTATAACCCATGTAGAGGAAAAATAATCAGAGACTGAAAGACAGCGCACGCGCCCACGTCCGCCTTCTCTAGCATACGCTTTATCTGGAGAGAAAGAGAGAGAGTGGCAAAGATCAGTTGAGTCTTAGCACGGAGCTCTTCAGTCAATGACAGCACTCACATTCTCCTCTTGAAGGTGACGCATAAGGGATTACTGGAGCGGTTATTCGGTTTTGTGTTTGTCAGGGTGTCGTTTATGTCGCTGTGTTCATCAGGGTGTTGATTTCTCTCTGTCTCGATGCAGATGCTTGTGCTGGTCGGTGTGTGCGCGCTGCTGATCGCCGGAGCTTCTGCCCGCAACGACAACGGCAATTTTTTGGACGACAAATGGTTGACCGGGAGATGGGACAAATTCAGAGATGTGAGTGGCGCTCTCCTTCATAATAGTTGCTCTTTCCCTTAATCTACAGAGCTGTCTACCTAGACAGCGTTTTGGCCATCGAAAGCGCGCTTGAATTGATGCTGACTAGGTAGGCAGCTTACTCGGTTTTTGTAATTTGGGTCTGTCTGTGTTGTTTGGGAGCGTGTGTCATGTGTTTTTTTACGGTAAGACGCTGAATGTTCAGTAAGAAGCGGCGTGTGATTTTATTTGGCCTGTATAAAGCCCGAAGTACGCCTTTCGTAAATCTGTATTTAGAGTTGCGTTTTGTATTAATTCAGTATTTTACGGAACACAGTCACAATCAATTAGACTCAGTGCGTCACTTCTGCGCCGCTAAGTGGGCTTTGGAACGGCTATTTTAACCATCCACGAGCTAATGCACTAAGACGGGGTCTGTGTCTGTCAGCCTGAGCACTTGGTTTGTTACATACAAAGACCAGAAATGAGAGCATTTTTACAAACAATAACAAGTATTTCTTTCACCTGCGGATGTTGCGATGCCTGACGCGTGCGTGTGCGCGCGTTCGTGCGTGCATGTCTTAGTGCAGTGATTTTCAACCTTGCTACACTTACCCTAAGAAGTGTTTCTAGTGCCATGGTACTAGGGACTATTTTACTTTGTTAAATCTATAGAACAGAAAATGAATATGCTGCACATGTGCCGATTGTCAGAACAATGACACGACTGTGAGTGAAATACAATCACTAGTGAAGTAGAAGAAATTGAGCAACATTGCGGAAAAAATAGGCAAGTTAGTTTGTATTTTTCTTATTTATAAACAAAATAGTTCCAAAAGAAGGCAAAAGCATCGAGGATGTGCATTTGCAATATCAACCATTTTCCACTCTCTGCACACTTGTAAACCTTGCTTAATGTAAATAAATAAATAGGTTTTAAAAAAAGAGCTTTTAAAATGCTCCTTTGCCAATTAATTTAAAGAATCAGACTTAACTATTGTGTATGATATAGGAGGAACTTGTTTCTAGTTTTGAAGATATATGAAAGAAATATTCTGTGTTACCCCAAAATGCTTAAAAATAACACAAATAGAACAATATATGCTGCACACTAGCTGGCAAACCAAAAGTGACAAGCCATGATAGCTTGTCTAAAGCACATCAACATCAAAACAACAATCAAGATGTGTCGAGTTACATAACAAGGTTCTTTATAAACATGATGATAATTGACAGCGAACACTCAGTGTAATGATATCATCTGGACCAGAGGACTTCCATTTCCTCCTGTGTGCCTATTTGCGGTAATGTTGTTTATGTAAGGGATGTAGTTAAGACAGTCACATGGGTGGCGTAGGTCTCAAACACAGGGCATGACAAATTACCGTTTCACTACCTGATTATTCTGTCTCTCTCCCCCTCTCTTTTACTGTTTACACAGTCTAATTTCAGTAAATTATTCAAGTGTACTTTATAGGAATGCCAGCAAAAACGAACACTTTTTAGAACAAAGGAACAGAACACCAATGATGTTGAGGTTTATTTAAACATCAACAGAGTCATGATGCTTACCTGAGAACTGCATAATACTACTTTCATTCAGAAAATTTGAATTTCATTGCCTTCTTCCAGCCAGTATGTACTTATCAGAACAAGTGCTGGCTTTTTGTTCAACATGTATTTACTTTCATTTTATATTTGTCCCAAAAGAAACATTTTGCAAAGCAAAGATTTTGCTGTATGTGCAGTAGTTAACAGCGGCCTTAACAATTATCACAAAAATGCCTTATGACAATCAACAAACATCTGAAAAAAAGCTGCATTAATATTTCCTTAAAACAAATATCTAATCAAAGATTGGTTTACCCAAAAATTCTGTCAAAATGTCTTCATTTGTGTTCAGCACAAGGAAATATACACCGGTTTGGCACAAGCCAATGATGATAGGATGTTTGTTTCGGGTGAACTATCCCTTTAAGAAAAAGAAAGAGCAATCATTACAACAACAATTCTGTTACAATAACCATATAATAATGTCATAATGCAACGAATGCTGGCAAATCACAAACCCATAATAAATCAGCAGCATTGCTCATAAAAAACTGTTCGGCAACTCTATGCAAGTTTAGAGGGAATTTTGTGTTTCAGAAGTTGAAGTGATTCACATTTTTTAATCTGCGACTCAAAAGTCACACATGCTGGACAAAACACAATTCCCGTTTTTATTTTACGGTGCATTGCACACATGAAACTCTCTCTCAATCATCTTCTCGTGCTTCTTTTCTGCCAGCTTCGCAGCTAAAGCCACATCAAAGATTACTTTCCATGTGACACTTTAGGCCATCAGCAAAGAGAAAGTGATTTATGCAGATTAGTTGTTCAGCAAACGCGGCTCAACAAGATTTTTTCCTGTAATCAACTGGTCCTTACAGCAAAGCAATTACCGAAAGACTCTGAGCCCTAAAATCACAGACCCCCAATCATATTTAATTCTGAGACACTGCACATGTAGGAGAAGCACAGCCTGTCAAGCTTTTGTTTGGTGAAGTGTGTGTATGTGTGTGGCTTTGTGAGATTGACAGGCTGAAAATGGCCATCAGTGATCCCCCTGCAGTGTCAAACATCTTCTGTGTCTCTCACACACACACATACACACACTTTTGACTTCACTGTCAGCTGTGCTATAGTGCCATTTTTAACGCTCTATCAACTTCAGGCTAATGTCACCAGAGGAGGTAGGAAAAGAGTAAGGAGAATGTTCTATGACTTTGTGAGAAGCTTGAATGAGAAACACAGCCAATCTACGAGTATGTGTTTGACTTTGGTGTAAAGGACACATCTGGAAAACATCCTAGTGACAGGAAGGACTTTATCTCACAAAAAGGGAAAGCTGCAGTGCTTTTGCAGTACTAAAATGGCTTGTAAATTCACTAAACTTCATCAGTCCGACGAAATCCGATACATTTTAAATTCTGAATGTACTCTTTTAATTACACCATAAAATTTGCAGTCTGATTCATATGTGGATCATTACATGTATTCCATGTTCAGAACTGGAGTAAACCACTGTGATAATCTTACTTAAAGGAGTCATACAAAGCCAATTTTCCACAAGCTAATATGAATCCTGAGGGTTTTAATAGAAAGTCTTTAATATAGTTTGTTTTAAAATTTCTCAAAAATAGAGTAAAAAACGCTCGTTTTACCCTGTCATAAACAGCTCTTTAGAAATCACTCTGTTCTGTGTACTTCCCCTTTAAATCTTCATGAGCTTCGCTGACCCCGCCCCTCTTTTCTGAGGCGCTCTCGGAGGATCTTTTTTTTATCCGTATTCATAGTGAAACTTGCTAATTAGCACATTATTAGTTAAGATGATTTGCAAAGATGAATTAAAAGACATTATACTCACTGCTTCTGTAGGTGAGACTGGATCATGAATGATTCGCACGAACATAAACGCATTTCGTTTGATCAAGGGCGCGTTTCCCTTCAGAACCAAACACAACGTTAATCCTCCATGTCTTCAGTCACTTAGATGTCGGGGGTAAATGTTCATTAATACATTCAACAACAAAACACCTCAATCGCTTAGGAGTCTTGCTTGTCTCTGCGTCTCGGTCTGATGGCAGCTCACTCAGGGTGGTTGTGTACACACAATCCCAACACACATTTCAGTCCAAACTGCTTGTAAAAGTGCATGTAGCACCGGATGACCCCTGTTGTGATGTTCGTTTACATTGTTTCTACAAGTACTGGCAATCTAGAAACAATGTGAATGAACACTACAACATCTTAAGCAGCAAATTTAGTCAAAAAACTAAATTTATGGCAATACTTTTGGCCATATTTTATAGAATTATAAGTAATTATAGAATGGAGTCCTGGAAGAAGAGCAAGCGATGTAAGAACTCAGTGTGCCGTCACAGCTGTGAACATAACTAGCCACCTCTCTCCTGTGCATCTGTGTCATTTTGATATGTTTAGGTATCCAGGACTTTTATCTCTCTGGATAGTAGCTTATTTAAGGTGGCAAATTATTTTTCAGGCCAAATTAAGAAAGTAATTGTCATACTATAGGGATTCTATTTGTGACTAAATGCTGTTTGTTTCCTCAAATATGCACATGGTCGGACCGATGTTTAAAGGTGGACATCTGAAGAGCGTACAAACAAAAAACAGTCTCATTTTCTTTTAATGAACACAGTAATGATAAATTTGGTCGTCTACATCACTTAATGAGGAGCATTAGCCTAGCGACTGATATGCTGAGCAGCCCTATTCACTGAAAACAGAAAAGTGCATTCAAATCAGATTGTGATTGGTCCATTTATTCCCGACCTGAAGCGTGCTTGCTACTTTTAAAGATATATTCATATTGGCTTCCTCTCAAATGATTTGCTGTTCGCTGTGTGTGAGAGTTTGCCAAATGTCTAAAGGAAAAAGCTGTTTGATTTTGTATGGCTGATGTTCAAACTCTTAATAAAAGCTCAAGTTGTTTATGACCTTGGTGCTGATTTTTAATGTCTGTTGATTAATGATGAGAGCTCAAAGACAGCAAAGAGCTGTAAAACCAGTCAGATGTTCTGATTAAGCTTATTCACAAGACAAAACCTTAAGCAACACTTGGAATTAAGTGATTGATTATTAAATTTATTTAGTTTGTGAAAAATACATTATGCAGTCTTACACTGTTGCCAAATGACCTTCTCCTGTCTTATTTTTAGTCCAGTGAGTGGCGTCCAGTTACCATTAATTATTATTATTATTATTATTATTATTATTATAGCTAAAAATGTGGCAAATAAAACAAATAGTAGTAATAATTAATTATTTTTAAATGTTATATATTTACATTTTTACATTATATTTTATATTATTATAGCTATCAATAATCTTTCAAATAAAAATCTAAAATAAATAATAATAATATTAATAATAATAATTGTTATTATTTATTTTTATTTTTATTTCAATCCAATTATATGGAAAGTATTAAAAAGTTACACTACTGTGTGTTTTTTGAGATTCATTATGCCCTCAAACTTTATGTATTATTCTTCAGTGCCTGATCTGAAAGCAGAAGTATTGCCTGGTGATTTATGATTTTTGAGACAACACTGGTTCAGTGGAAGGTCAAGTTGGGATATTTGCTGTGTGTTCTATTTACTGCATTTTTTTTTTTTTTGTAATATAGGTCATGTGGCTAAAATGTGTTAAAATGAATGTCTCAAAGTGTGTTTACTGCAGATTTACCATGGATACCAAATCAGACAAACGCAAACAAATCTCATCAAATTCTCAAAAATGATCTGATACGTTGCTGTCCTCATTTGCACAGTTTGTTCCTCATTAGAGTTCATGCAAACTACTGTAAACAAACAACATGCGAGGGGATTCTTTAACCTCAAGCAGCGTTTTAGTTTTAATAACAATGATGTCTTTTTGTCTACCTTCATTAAAAAAGAAAGAAAGATGGCCTCAGTAAGATACTGTTGGGGTCCAGTGAAGCGTCTGCATTATTTAATATAGTTAGTTTAGCAAGAAAGTGCACTGACTTCCTAGACAAGATTCAATAATGGCTTGATTGGAGATATATTGAATGAAAGATCTGCTCAGCCATGATTTATAAATATCATAGTGATTAGGCTTTATTACAATGCTTAGACGTCTCACGTAATCAAGTGGAGAAGTACATCATCATTATTGTCAACTTCAGTTTTCTCTGCAACGGTTCCCAATTATCCAGTATTCAAATGCGGGACACATTTTTGGCCACCTGTTTTGTTGTTGCTCATGCTGTAATTGTCTTTTTAATTATTTGTGTTTGGTCTCTTTGACTGTGAAAAGATGCATTTTATGTCACATTTTCCTTGGTTCTGAATGTAAAAGAAAGGCCAGATTAATAATGCATGACAGGGAAGCTTAAATGCAACAACAAGCGCACACGTTTGTGGAAATAGGACATGATGAAGCTGGATCTGTCCCAGCATTACCTGCCAGGAACAGTTACTCAGCTGAACATCTCTCAGCTGGATAAAAATGCCTGATGAATGCAGTTTTCTTTCCTGTGTTGATATATTTTACTGCAGGGTGTTTTGTTAGAAACATACTTTTAAATAACCAATAACTAATAGTTTTTTGTTTACCTGTCAGGTGGGATTGTTGATTGGGTGGTGGTAACTGTTTGGGAGGGGCTTCGTTTTTCTAGAAAGCATTTGATTGAACAAAAAGTTGTATTCACCCATCAGGCGAGATGAGAAAAACAAATATTTACTCTTTTTTTCCAGAAGAGAAACACTGTCAATTTTTAATGCGCATTTAAGCTTAAAGTAAGCTTTTTGGAGTGCATTAGCATTTAGATGACCTCAGAACTAACCGATATGGACTAAAAGCCACAAAGGTCTAGTTTTGTTTTCATAAAGTTTGCAAAGAGGGAGCGGGAGGTCACCGCTCGGATATGATTTTGCAATGCAATACTTCATTTCTATTTAATGTTTTAATATGTTGCATACCCTATTGTTGAGCCTCTGGCATTGCCACTTGACTATTTCATATTTTAACCATTTAATCATTGGCTTGGCAGTGAGCATTACCATTTAAAAGATTAATATTTTTGAAAGACGTCTCTTATGCTCACCAAGGGTGCATTTATTTGATTAAAATGCAGTTAAAAACAACAACATTAGGAAATATTATTACATTTTAAAATAATAATTTTATATTCAATATATTTTAAAATGTAATTTATACCTGTGATGCAAGCTGAACTTTCAGGATCATTATTCAGTGTCACATGATCCTTAAGAAATCATTCTTATATGCTCAAGAGACATTTCTTATTATTATCATTGTTAAAAACAGTTGTGCTGCTTCATATCTTTGTGTAAACCTTGATCTTAGTTTTTTTAACAATGTATGTTTATAAACTGTATACAGTATATATACAGCACTGAAGTGATACAGTTTCTAGTGATTATCGTCGTTTCGACTACAGAGACCATCTCTGCATTTGATAAATAAAGTTTAATCTCATCAATATACATTACCATCACTCAGTTCTTCTATTTGATAATGTTTAGTGCTTTGCTACAATCTGGATTGTTAAAAGCGATATATGCGCCATTGTTAAAAGTGACTTGACTTGAAGTCTTTATGTTACATTATTACTCATGTTGTTCCAAACCTGTAAGACCTTCGTTCACCTTCGGAGAACAAATTATGAGGAGCAATACAACTGAAATTATCCCAGGTCCAGAAACGTGGTAAATACATCAGTAAAACAGTCCATGTGTCATCAGTGGATCACTTTTTCAGTTGTATTGCTCTATGTGGAGGGTCTGATGGCTCTCTGGTATCATCAAAAATATCTTAATTTGTGTTCTGAAGATGAACGAAGGTCTTATGAGTTTGGAACGACATGAGGGTGAGTAATTAATGACAGAATTTTCATTTAATTTCTATTAAAAAAAAGATCATTCTAAACTTTTGAATGGTAATATATGCTACTTTCTTGAATAAAAAAAAAAAGTTACAAAACCTGTCTTTGGGGGATGATACCCTTTCAAAATGTACACTTTTGTACCTTATTAACTGATAAAATATTACTCATACTGTGCTATAAGGTAAGTCATGCTGTCCATCCTCAGGTACCAGTGCATGAGATGGAAACGGCTCTCAAATATTGGTCCAGTGCCCGTACGTGGATCCCCTGTGCTCTGACAGGAATCCCACCAGCCAGACTTTTGACTGTTAGCTTGCCTGTTTGACAAACATCACTTTCTTTCCTTTTTGGCCTACTGTATAATGTAAGCAGCTGTATTAAACATTTAAAAAGGTTTGTAGATGTAAGGTCCACAACCATTAAAAAAAACTGCAGCATGTCAGCACTGAAAGATTATTGTATTATTTACAGAATAACAAAATGCAGAACCTTTCAGCTGAGGCAGAAGAGACTTGAGGGAATTTCTTGGATATATGCAAAAGAGTACCGGGCTGCTTTTACTTTTCATGTAGGCCTGTTAGCCGCACTTACTTTATTTCTGCTATCACACTTTTTTTTCACCTGTGTTTTAATCATAACGAGAGGTGCCTTGTCTGTTTCAATATAAAACGGCATCCGTCCTACCCATTTTGACTTTCAGAGGATTGGTTTTCTGTTTGGATAGAAAATCCTTAGATTCACTTCTAATTTGTGTGATGTGCAAAACCGGGGAGCAAAAAAAATCAACCAGCTGTAAAATGTAGAATAGCAAGTCAAGGGTATCCAGGCTTTTGACTGAGAAAAAACTTGTTTGAAATTAATGAGCATCGAGGTGAGTCAAACTGACAACATGATACAAGTGATTCTCCAGATTTGAGATCTGGCGTGTTGTGTCTATTGTATTTTCTAGCACTATATATGTGCTGCAGTGACTCAATGAATCTGATTTTTTGCTATTAAGAGACTTAAGTATTGTTATAGGTTAAGAATTTTTTTTATTTAAGAAATTTAAATATCAGTTGGTTTTAAGAGGTTTAAATACTGGCCAGCATTGTAAAGACATGGATGCCTCTCCTTCAATATATATATTTCATTACTCCCTTCATATATGCATTAGGCCTATATGTCTGCATTTATAATATAATGCAATTTGACATGAATATGCTACATTTCTGCCAAAATACCACAGTTACAGATAGTGTTGTTGCAGTAAATTCATTGTAAATGTTGGTGATTTGTGGATTGAAAAGTATTCCAGCTGGATACAGTCCTTCCAAAATTATTATGCAAGTTGTTATTCCAATCATGTTTTTTCTAGCACATTTGACCAATTCCAAACCACATCAATCTTAATAAATACAAATAATTATATATTCAATAATTGTATTGCATTTAACTCAGACTGAAAAGTATATCTATATCTTTCTCGCTACGGTATCTGTACAGTAAACTATAAAATTAAAGTTGTGTTTCAAAACCATGTAGCAAGATTTCTCTGCGCACATAAAAACAATGATGAGCACAGAAACATCTTATCAACACGGCCCATGACTTTTATCAAACTGCCCTTATTTTGGTTTATGAAAGGCTCGTAACAGGTTGACATGCATGAAAGGTAAAAAACACTTTCATTTTATTATAATATGCATTTACATTTATCTCATTTGTTCAACGACTCCCAAACGATTCATTCAGTAGTTCATTTTTTCCAAACCCCTACAGTGATTGGTCAATTTTATTTAAAGCAGTGTTGGTTGGTCGATTTAATCTAAAGAGCTTTTAACACTCCAAAAAAAAAGTATCTAGTGGCAAAGAATGAATTAGCATTTTCATTCAGAACCAACGTGAAAGACCAACACAGTATGCCAATGTTTCATTTTGAGGCTAAGGATTCATTTTAAAAATGAGACAATTTTGAGACAGTAACTTTATACACGGCGCACTTTCAGGTTTAAAACTTTGCAGGATTTTTTAATTCACTCAGAGCTGTGTTACACACTGCATAAAAATGTCTTTTTTTATCCATAATAGGGGCACTTTAAAGGGTTAGTTCACCCAAAATTGAAAATTCTGTCACTACCCTAATAGCACACGTATATCTAGGAAATGTCTATTTGAGGTCTGCATTTACAAGACGTATTAATTACAGTAGGTTGTTTGCGCATCTGCAATACGTCTATTGGACGTTTCCTTTTAGATGTCAAATAGACGTATATTAGATGTCTTTAAGATGCTTATGATTTATAATGTATGTAAAACTGACATCTGACAGACGTTTGCAGACAGCAGATGCTTTCCAGATCAGTCAATCACTTTTATTTATATAGCGCTTTTTACAATACAGATTGTAGCAAAGCACTGAACATTATCAAATAGAAGAACAGAGTGATAGTAATGTATATTGAAAAGATTAAACTATTAATTTATCAAATGCAGAGACGGTCTCTGTAGTCAAGATGGCGATAATCACTAGAAATCAGGTGTCCCCAACTAAGCAAGCCAGAGGCGACAGCGGCAAGGAACCAAAAAAAAAAAACCTTGGGAGAACCAGGCTTAGTTAGGGCCAGTTCTCCTCGGATCGGATGCCCAGCACCTAAATTCCAGTTCAATTATAAGCACCTTCGGAACACAAATTGAGTATTCTCGTAGCACAGCAAAACTGAAAGTTGATCCACTAAAGTCACATGGGCTGTTTTACAGGTGTTTTTAGTTTGTTTCTGGATCTGGATTATTTTAGTTGGAGAGTTGGATGGCTCTGTGATCATATATATCTTAATTTGTCATCCCAAGATGAACGAAGGTCATGGACATGAGGGAGAATAATTAATTGTCATTTTTGGGTGAACTAAGCCTTTAATAAAAAAGCCTCAACACTGAATCGCTACATTATATTTCTCAGCAATGGGGAGGAAGTAACTAAACTTCAAACTTTATTGTTTGTAGAGAGATGCACAGATGCAAGTAATCCACACATACATCAGGCCATATTCGAGAAAAACAATAGTATTTAGCATTACTGGATATAGCTGTTGGTCATTTATTAGTTCTATGGCAAAACAGATGATTTGCAGGATGATTTGCAGCTGCCACCTTACCTCACTGACACTTCATAGTGGAATTCATGCTTTGTTTCTGTGAACAGTAAACCTCACCTACTGTGATTTGATTGGCCAGCTCAGTCATTTTGACATTGACGAGTGCGGTTAGATGGGACAGACCAAGTTCAAAATGTCAATTTTAAACCTTTTTGTCATCCTAAAAACAAGAGTTTAAACTACTGGGTGAAGAGTCTAGCCATTTCTAAGTATCTTATACATCCCAAATACATAGGATCCAATTTCTACAGTAAGTTTCCCTGTCAGTGCTGGTTATGAGCCTGATGTTTGAGACCAGTCAGCAAGTAAACTAAAAGGGTCTAATGTGATTTTAACATTTTCCAAACTTCATTAAAGTGTCAGCGTTGAGAAATAGATAGTGTATGGGTTTATTTTAATTAGCAGTATGTCTGATTTCTTGCAGAAGTGATGGCGGTACTTAGTGTGCATGAAATATTTATTTTTTGTGTTCATGCAAACTCTAGTTTTACCTCTAGTTTTACCTGCTCAAATTCTGTGCTTTCTGCAGGGCACTGGTAATTTGCAGTCATTTAAGCTGCATTATAGCTTTGCACAAGTATCTGCTTTTTCTTCTTTTGTAAGCAGGTAGAAAATCTCCCCTCGAATAAATCTTGCATGTTTATTAGTCTTTTATGGCAGTGCAATACTCTAAATGACTGTCCTCGCACAGCCGTTTCACGTCCAAGTGCTTCTGTCTGTAGCCTATGTGATGCTGCCTTCATTGATGTGACATTCAGGCCCATTGTGTATTCCAGCTAGGAGCCTGTAAGCAGTTTAAGAGCCGATTTCATCTCGGTTGGGAATGTCTGCCCTGTCACTTAGATACCACCGGAACGGTAAATATGATTAATCTACCTCCTTAATTACCCTGCAGTTCCATGCCACTAGTCATCAGCTGTCAGGAGCAATTAATATCTCTACAATAACTCTCCATCTTAGCCAAGTTTGGAAAAGAATGAATATTTCACTCTCCTAATTCTTTGCTTGGTTAATATCTGTCACCACAGAGCTGGCGATGCTCAGACGGAGAGGCGTATAGCGCTTCGGTTTTCAAAATGCATTTTCATCCGGTCCAGGTTTTCTCTCTCAAAGATTGGAGGAAATGAAACACATTCATCATTTCAAATGACAGTTTGTTTACAAATGAGCGCCGAGGATTTTATGGATGAGGACAGGGGTGTTACAAACCAAAGACTTCTTGGTTTTCTGTTTGCTGATTGCGAAATGATCAATGAACATTAGGCTCTTTCTAGAGGAAAGAGGCTGTTACTGCGCTATAATGTGCATGTTTTCTCCGTCGCAGGCGGAGATGTATTAATCAGGTCAAAACTGTGTCATTAGAGAAGATTCTATCTGACCTTTCTGCAACAAGAATCGCAGAGCTCTAATTTCCCGTAAAATAGCACGCATCAGTAAGTCTGACATTTACATCGGCAGAAAGCTAGAAACACATACGGATGCCCGAGACATGGCGTTGAAATTAAGCTGTGTGCAAAAGTGAGACCCGGGAATGAGCCAAATTAGACTTAATGGGGAAGTGGATCATGAATGCCATATTAATTAACACTAAAATATTGCTGTAGCTGCTGTTCCCTACGCCGTCGCACCAAGAAGGATTAATAGGATTCGAGGAGAATCAACTAAATAAAGTCTTTAATGAGGTCATGAATATTTGATTTGCCAGCCGAATCAGATATATTGTACTTTGTTTTGAACGAGGGCCCAATTAGAAGGATGCTCATCTCCATCCTCATTGTAATCATCTGGAGGGTGGTGACTCTGTAGCTGCGCTCATCATATTTTCATGCTTTAAGAGACGGAAGGGAACAAACAAGGCGGAGAGAAATGCATGATATGTGGAGAAACTAAAGGCCGCGTCCTTGCTGCTTCGCTGCTTTGTCAGTCAGTGACGTTTGTGCATGAAGGGACGTCTTAATGAAACTGACAAAGCACCATTACATCATGTCTAATGATCTAGAACAAATTCATGTGAGATAACCAAGTGAACACTCAAAGATCCCATGACCTTCCACGAGCTTTGCGGCTTGCGACACGTGTTTGTTACCTTTGAGGTTAACCTGACTGTATTAGCTTTCATTTTGTATGTGCATTTGAAGATTTTCTTTTTTGAGATAGGGGGACCTTTTAATATATAATTTTTCAAGCTACCTTTAATTTATTTTGAAATTATAAAATCATACTTACCTAAAATATCATACAGGCCCAGTCTATAATAAATGCCATTCATAGTCAAAACTGAATAAGTGAAGGTGTGCTATAATGATTTTTTATAGAATTGCACATTGAAAATATCCATTAAATTTATTAAAAAAACTGAAATGCTATTATTAATTGATCCTGGTTTGTACTTTTGGAGACTGATATTAGTAGCCAGATATGGTGCAAGCACCTATTTTAATGTGCAAAAATACAGTGTTGAATTAATAACAGTGTTGACTTCGTACAGGTCTTGTGTGTGATGTTTCTGAGAATACTGTATGTGACAGGATTTGGACAAGTCTTGATAGCTTCCTACATCCAGATCCTGTCATCTTAAAAGTAGTAGTGATGTGGAGTTATTATAAAACACACATCAAGCCTTTACAGAGGATGGCATAGAGCATATGAAATGTGTCTCCCTGTACGACTCTTACTCGTGTCCCTTTAAGAGGCGCCGCCTTGCCTCTCTCAGAGCTGTCTGCATCCGTCAAAGCATCTCGCTACTCTCAGACAGGTCACTGTGGACCTTCCAAACAAAGCAGCTCTAATAATCAATTGTTCCAGTCACAGAGCATGACAGACTCATAAAGGAATGCAACCGTTCATCTCTCAACCATCCTCCTTGTGTCATCTCCTCACCCGCTCTATCACCGTCTCCCTGTCTTCATTCTTTCTGCCTGACTTCTTGTTTCCTTTCCCTCTTCTGCTTTTGATTATTGCCTGTTAGCGGCCGAAGGTGTGTGGCACCTATTGTATTTGTATGGCAGCCATATGGCAGAAAGTTGTGAAATTTGGCAGAGAGGTATATGAGGGTGCTTCAATCTTTGAAATCTTAGGATTGGCCTCTTAAACCCTCTAGCGCCATCAACAGGTTAAATTTGTATTTGCATTTTAGCTCATAACTTTTGAACCAATGTAATGTTTTTTTTCACAGATCTTTTTGGCTCAAAAATGTGCTTACAATGGACTCCATGTTGCAATAATCTTCAGACCAAATCTGATTAAAATTTCCTAAGAAATGGCTTTGGGAAGGGAGTAAACCTTTTGATGTGTGAAAAATATCTAGAAAAGCATGTAAATAAACTCTTGTTTTCATTGAAAATTATATCTCTCTCAAAATAAAATAAATAAAGTAAAACAAAATTATATATATATATATATATATATATATATATATATATACACATCTTTTTCTTTTTTTTAAGAATTTAAAAAGTAAGGGTTCTTTGGGGAACCAAAATGGTGTAGGCAAAAACCAAAAGGAAATCCAAAATAAAATGTTATTAATTAAATTTAGGCCATTTAACTTGTATTTTGTTCACAACTACTGTACTGTACTATAGTTGTAGTAAAGTTCAACAAGCCTCAATATTTCAGCTGAAGTCATTATTTTTGCTAACATTAAAAAACATCAATGACGCTAACATGCTTACTTATTGTAGAGTATCCATGTTATATACATAAATCAGATGCTGACACAGTCAAATCACGATGCTGAATTCAGGTTTGGTCAATGATTTTGGCCTTATAATTCTATTTTGTCCAAAAGGCAAAATTGATAATCAATAATTTTGTTCAGTCAAACGTTTTGGCTTCTTAAATGTAAATTTTTGGCAATTGAAAATGTTATTAAAATAAGCTCAGAACTTTTAAATGCCTAATCCTAAAATCATAATTCCGCTTATCCTTATTTGGACATTGGTTAAATTAAAACATCCCTGCTGCTGTTGCTTTGTCTTGTAATTTCTGCTCGCAGCTATATTGTTTCTTCCTTTTTCTCGGCTCCTCTCTAATAACCTCTTGTCTTCTTTCCACAGATGGTTGGAGAAGGGAGGAGAGACCATGGTATGGGAACAATAGGTCATATCTGAGGGACGATATAGTGGGATGCTTCTGAAAAAGGTTGGATTGCTGTTGATTACTGCTCTCTGTTGTTCTGTGATAGGAAACAAACTCTTGTTCGCTTTTGTACTGTAAACTCTCACGTATATATATAAATATATCAAAACCTTTCTGTGTAGTTTTGGTTTATGGTGCCTTTCTGTATGCTGTTTATGTGGCATATAGCTATCAAACAATATGCCCCCTTTAAATGCCATTTTTATAGAAGGGAGCACTTTGAAATTTGACCTTCAGATGTAGCTTTGTGATGTCTCTTACGTTTTCTCTTGTATTTTGTAGTGAGTGAACTGAGATACAGGAATTAATTCAAAGGCCCTTTGAGTTTTCCACCATAAATTGAAGTTATTACCTCAGGGCACCGGCCAAAATTACTCCCTCTGCAAATTATTTATATTTTCCCTGTTTTAGAAATGAGCCGAGGATGCAGACTAGTGCATGATTAGCATAATTCAACGGTATTTACACATATAGCGGCAACCAGAAGTCATTTATTTTCAATAAAAGTTAGAACGTTTTGTCGGTGATAGTAATGTGGGTGTGTTCAACTACAAAAGTCGAGAAACGTTTTGCTTTATGCAAATTAGCAGGAGGACGCCGATACTCTCTGAGTGAGTTTGATTCATGTATTCATTTTGTTCATGATTATGCATTTCTGCAGGTCATGTTTTCCTTGAAGAGTGTCACATTTTATTACCCAAAATTGCATTAAGAATGTGTTTGATTCATGCATTGATAATCATTCAGCTTTTTTTGCACTGCTGCAATTTATATTGAAACATTTTATAACTAATTCCTTGTCATATTAGAAATACATGCTATTTTACATATGCAAGCTGATTGGCGAACTATACTGGACAGCCCAAGTAGCCTTTTTCACACGTGTTTCTGGTTTCTAGATTGGTCACTTTATTTTTTTGGTGACAACAGCAGCAGTACTTAATAAGAATGAATTTGAGATTTAAAGTCTGTTTTTACTAAATAGATCCTATGAAAGTTCCTGAACTGCTGATACTGGACTCTACAAAGCGCAAATATTTCACAGTTAACTGTTTGGCCAGCTTGGGTGATCACAATTGTTTTTTTGTTTTTTTTTATTCTAAATGATGGAAGTCACAATTTAGTTAACGTTGCCATTTTGTTCGATTGGTGTAAATTTGCGTTGTATAATATGGCCTGGGAAACACATATTAAACAAAATGACTCGGATACAGGGCTTAATTCCTGTTCTATTTGTTATATTAGGATTATGTTGTTCTGTTGAGTTTAATATGCTTCTGGACTGAGAATTGTTTGGAAAACTGGCTCCTTGTCATGCTATTTTAATGCCACGTTGAGTGTACAATCATCAATAAAACCATAGCAATGTGTCCAGCAATAAAAGTTGAGAAAAGTGTTACTTTATGCAAATGTGCAGTGATGTGGTGAACTACCAATAGGAGTGAAGACGTTGATACCGTAAGAAATGGATTCAGAGTGAGCTGGATTATGCATGGTGCACTTCTTCCATTTACATTCAGAATGTAAATTTTTATTGCTTATTCACTGTCAAACTATACTCCCTTGCATACAGGTTTTCGTTCTCAAAACATTGTCTTTTAAAATTTAAAACACTATATTGTTTTCTGTAAATACGTCATTTCAAATCATTTTGAAGCAAATATTCTAGCCCGCAAGAGTGGTTACTCTAAATTCTTATTCAGGACTATTCAGTATGGGTTGTATGGCCTTATTTCAGCTAGTTTTATTTTCCCAAAACTTACATGCAAACATGTACATCCATTTTAGTCACATATTATTGTTGCACAGTTTATACTGAATACAAAAACAATTACATGTTGGTCAATAGTATGTTATAAGTAGCTAAAATAACCACAGATACCAGAGCATGACAAAACATCCCAGGGACCCCAAAATCACCTCAGACCCTAGAGGGTTAACAATAGCATGTCTTAAAGCAATCTCACAGAAATCATTTTCAAACGTTATGGCAAGTGGTGCACTAATAACATTAGCCTGTGTTAAGATGTGAGTACGCCCTATTACTCCGAGCGTATATGAAATACCACAGGGTATAGGCCAAATTAGAGGTTCATGAATTCTGATCTTCATTCAAATGAGGGTTTGAAAAATCATACTAGATGTGGCTGTGTGGGATCATATAGTTGTAATGTATTAGGGCATATGTGATTTGGCTGTGTGTGTGAGTCGACACATTTTTATCCTGTGCTTCCACTAAGGAGCAATTAGCATTCATTAAACCGTCAGCCACACTTTAAGCGCCTCACTGGGGGAGTGCTCTCATTTCACCATTAGATTTTCCTTTGTCTACAAATAGAACGGCACAAAGAGGACTCTGGCTTGGAGGCACAGTCTGTCAACCGGGAGTTTGGTGAAACCACTGGGCGAGCTAGTTGTGCTCATTACAAACCTTTGGCTTTTTGTCAATTGGTCAACTTTTATGTGGATGCTGGGCTGTTGTAAGCGATGCCAAATATTGCATATGTCTCGACACTGACATCAAAATTTAAAGGTGATGCCTGTAATTTATGTGCCACTTGCAAATTTAACGCAAACACTCAAACAGTTGCCTTGACTACCCTAAAAAGGTTGGGCTAATGGATATTTATGAGAATTTGAGAATGCAATTCAACTTACTGAATTATGCATATAACATAATGCAACAGTATGTTTCAAACAATAGTATGCTACATTTTGTCACATGACCTTGTCACACTGCATTTATAATTTCTGCAAGTGATATCATAATCTGTAATCATCTTTGTAAACTAAAAGTCATCAAATTGAACTTTATTACATTTGGTGTAAAAATGTCCTAAAATGAGTCAAAATATGGATAAAAATCAAAGTTGAAAACCGACGGTGTCAGTTTGTGATAGTATGCCACCATAAGCTTGCTATTTCTGCCATATATGATAACAGTCAAATCATGTGCATTGCATTTTGGGCTGCCGTTTTGCATGTAGCATGCTTTGTTGTGTACTAGATTCACAGGTCATGAGTGTGTTCTGTTCATACACAAAACATTTCAATATTTGCCATGCGTGTGGCAATATTTCTGCCAGATTATGTTGCTTTTTGCACATTTCTCAACACTTTCCAAATAAAATATCGATTACTTGATTTTGGCAATGTTTTATTCAATTGTTTATTGATAAAAACATTACAATAATCCATAAATGACCCATTCCTATTCAGCCCATCAGTTAAAGACTTATAAAGGAAAAAGCTGTATTATAAGAAACAAATCCATCAAGACTAAAAGGCTAAAATACCTCTTATCCTGTAATATTGCTTTTTCCAATAAAACAAGTCATGTTGTCTGAATGAGTGAAGAATTACGCAGAGATCAAGCACTGTTTCGAAACAAAACAGCTTTAAACGAATATGTCACTGGATTTTGAAATGAGAGGAGAACACAGGATGGACTTTCTCAAAAGATGAAGTGGATCATTGTGATGTTTTTATCAGCTGTTTGGACTCTTATTCATACGTCACCCATTCACTGCAGAGGATATATTGGTAAGCAAATTATATAATGCTAAATTTCTCCTAATCTGTTCCCAACAAGAAACAAAATCATCTACATGACAATACATGAATTGTATTTTTGGGTGACATTGAATTCTAACAGTTTGCCCCTGTATTGTTAATTTGTAATAAATATAATACTAAATGTTGCTGCTTTACTAGTGTCGTATTGGAGCTGGACTCTGCAATGAATTAAATTGCAATTTGGAGTGTTGCAAAAAGACTTAGCCTGCATGGATTGAAATAGTATGCTTACTGTAAGAGCAGCATGTAATTATATTTACTATTCTCAAATAACGAATTGAACTCCCATTTTGCATGTGTTTCTACTAGCGCTAGATAATTCCCACCTTTCACCTTTAAATGAGCTTAGAGGTTTCTCCTTTGTGTCTGTGCTGTGGAGATAGGAAACACTTTTCTCATATTGATCATGTTCAGTGCTCCTCCAGTACATCTCCTCTGTGTTACTGCTGCTCTCCGTCCTCCAAGCTGGATTCGGACGTTTGATAGGTTAAAGGAAAGTCTCATTTCCTGGCCGGCCCGTCATTGGCTTGCTGCTCTGTTTGCAGGTTTTTTTTTGTTTTGTTTTTTGCTGTAGAGGTTGCTTAGACGGCCTTCGGGACTAATACTTTTGAAAAATTGGATCTCTCTGAATGAGGCCTTATCCATTTAGAAAGTTACAGGGCCATTTCCTAGAATCAAGGCGATTTACAGTGTATCAAAGGACTTTAATCTCTCAGTTCTTGAATTTTTTTCTATTTGTGTTTTAAAAGTAAAGACAGCAAAGAACAAAGACCTTTCTCTAGTAGGCATTCAACACCATAATGATCTTCCTCCCAGAAACTTTACTAAGTACACAGCGATGGCCGTACTGTTATGCTCTCAAGAGACTGATTTGCTCTAAAGTAAGAGTAATCATCAGAGACCTCATCTTCTGCTTATGCAGAGCTGCTCTGATGAAAGAAAAACTAATTAAAGGCTCTCATTGCATTCAGAAGCTAAAAAATCGCTAAAGCACAGTATAGCAGCCCTGCTGATCAGATTTTGCTATTTCCAAAAGCAAGTTGTGATTACTGTAATGATTTAACTGTGATCATCTAATTGAACCTGAACAGATTGTACATTTTGAACACTTTTCTTCAATAAATCTGAACCCCTATCTTAGTGCCGTAATTATAAGTAAAATATATATTTTTTTTTTCTCTACATCTGTTATATTTATTATTTGGTATTATTTTGAATCAGGTTTAAGTTTTAAGTATAGTTCATTACAGTTCATCGCTTTTTTTTCTTTTTTAGTTTTAGTTTATGTTAACACCACAACTGTGGTGCGGTAGTGACCGAAAGCGAGAGCGATCACAACGCGCATATGTAACCATCAGCTGTCAAACGCTCTCGCTGTTATTTAATGTTATACACCGACCGGTGGCTGCAGCGCTGCTTCAAGTCGAACACACAATGTCTGTACGAGTGCAGACAAAAGCACAATGCAAATGCCTCGTGAGAGAAGAACAGGTGTGTTCGACTTAAAACAGTGCTACAGCCATATTCAATGTGCTTTATAGCTGATGTTTCCATATCCGTACGCGTTATGATCACTCTCGCTGCAGCACCACCTCTAATGATGTAGAACTGCTCCATTACGGAGCTGTCTAATACACTGGAAGCTTAAAGTAAACAGAAAGTGTTTATCTGAGCCCTTATGCCAGAGAACGCAAATCAGTTTGCAAGAGAAGGCAAAAGTTCTGCAAGAGAATGCAAATTATTTTGCAATTGCGATTCTTTCCACCTTGATCTTTTTTTTTAACCCACCCCGATTTTTTCCCTCAATTATTGAAATAACTAGACTATTCATTGTGTTTCATGTTTTATACCTGAGTGTTGTAATGTTGTTTATAAATGATTAATTATTAATTTATAAAAACAACCACACACATAAACACACTATTCCTAAAGCCATGACAAGCGGTATTTGTTGAAAATGACCAATCACAAGAGCGGAGATGTCACAAGCTTCACTGGAGTTGGCCTTTGGAAACCTCCAGAGGGCACTCCAGCCCGATCTATGTTCTTTGTTTATCTGTCTCTCCGTTCCCCATCAAAGGACTTTGATTATGAACAGTTGTCTCCACCCACCTTGTCTGTCGCTATGGCCACCCATTAGTTTCAGATACATTACAGAAGCATACTGTTACATTTCATGTCTGTTTAGTTTTGTTCTTAGTTTCGTTTTCTCGTCTTCCTGTTTTGGTTTCATTTAGTTTTTGTTTATGCTTTTCTGTTTGCCCATATTTGGTCCTTCCTGTGTCAATGTGTGATTATTAGTTAATTCATTTTCACCTGTGTTTCCCCAGCTTTGTCTTGTCTAGTTCATTCCCAACAAATATGAGATGTCTGCCCGACGTGCAGATCATGTCTTTATTGTGTCGGTCGGTCCTGGACCATATCTGTACGTCTATGCGACATGCAAATCCAGTACAGTATCTCGACGTCCGACTATGACCTCACTTGGACCTAGATATGCAGTTCAAAATTCGAACGTCCGCCAAGGATCTTTCTTGGACGTCTGTACGACATATAGAACAGGTTCAGGAAGTCGACATAACTTTTAATCCAAATAAACATGACAAAGAAAGGTGGTCTTTTAAGGAATTGGGGTCATCTTTCATTTTCAAATAGCATGCTTATTAATATTCCAAAAATAGTTTTGTTACGTCGGCAATGTAACTCTGTCACTGGAAAAGTTCCATTCTTGTCAACCCACAGATTGACAGCAATCATCCCGCGGATATCCGGGCATTCAGGTAAGATTTCAATCGAGCTGAATTAATAATTTTTTTTTTTTTTTGTTATGTGACACTTAGTACTAGTAAGCCACTCGGTGTGCTACAGCGCATGAAAAAGACGTGTTCATTCCCAACTCACTTATTTAGCTACAGTAGCGATTTTTTAAATTACTGTGAACACATAATGCTGTTGCTTTTGAAATACACAATTAGTTTTAAAGTAAATAATATTTGAATGAGACTCTAAATGATTAATGTAACATTTTTATTCTCAATAAAAAAAAAGGTTTTATTAACGTTTTTTTTTATTGAGCTCTGCACAAGCACAGTTGCCATGGAAACGGTGTTAACACAACAAACGACAAGCTGTAAGCTGCCTCTCTTGCTGCAGTTTTCATTACTTTCAGGTGAGTTTAGTTCCTAAAATCACACAATTATCATATATTAACGTCCGTAACATGTTTCGTACTCGTTATTGACATGTTTCCATTAAATGTTTATTTTATCTACATAGTTTAGTGTCTTTGAAAAGTCGGTTAGCATCTTAGCGATTTTCAGTTAGCGTTAAAGTTAAGTTAACCGTTAGGCTTAGGCTAACGTTAACTCTATTAAGCGTGGGGACCTTTGGGCTTTAATTCAGTATTAATTCAGTTTTCATGTTTATGAGAGAAATAAAATATTTGAATAGGTCTGTAAAGGTTTTGCTGGAAATATGCTAAGAAACTCTAAAACAGAGTTTATCTGAAGGGAGGTCCTAACTGACTTGCTGAAGCTGTATATATACATATATATATATATATATATATACATATACATATATATATATATATATACGCATATATATATATATATA
>JAUCMU010000151.1:19845949-19865267 GCA_032275025.1 Enteromius treurensis
AGTAAACAATATAAATTTAAATCTACAGTAAGTTACTGGCAAACAGCTGCGTTAACTACAGCAAATTTTTTACAGTGTATCGTTCCGTCTTTTTCTATTTTTCCATCTATCGTTGTATTGTTATGTTATTCTTCTATTCTAATGTTGTATATCGATCTATCATTCTATTGTTTTCTTTCTGAAGTTCTATTGTGTCTATCTATCTATTTACTGTATCCTTTTATCGTTCTCTTTCTAAAGTTTTATTTATCATTCTGTCATTCTATTGTCTATCTTTCTGTCTGTGTCTGTCTGGTTGTCTATCCATTTATCTTTCTGTCTCTCAATCTATCCATCCAGGTTCTTTAATGGATTCTAATCTAATTTAATCTTTAATGCATTCTAATTCTACTTTCCTGCGTTATTTAAATAGTAATTGTACAAATAACTGATTTGAAGGCGTTCTCAGTTCACCTCTGAATGGCATCTGCCAGTGCATTTGCAGCTGAGCAGAACCTCACCGTTCCTGCATGATATAATTCTTCTTGAGCTGTCCTTTTCTCAGACTCCTTATTAGGTATCTTAATAATCATGATGACATCTGATGTCTCCAGATTCATTGTGCTCTGAAATATTCTCTTTGATGAAGTTATCATGCGGAGTACCACCCTACGGTGTGGAGCAGCCTGCTTAACATTCTCCATGCAAGCGTGGCCCGATAATGAGGCAACGCAGTTCAGACTCACAAATTTTCACTGTGGTCTTTAGATCCTATTAGCTCTCTCCAGAGAATTTTTCCTCACGCAGGTTAGAGAGAGAAACCTGGCGGATGCAATCAAAGCCTTATTCTAATCACATAGCTGATTATAGCCATCATCTTCCGCCAACAGATCCCAGGCTTGCTGGGAAGTGTCCGTCCTGATGGGAGAGTTTAGAGAACAATGCACATTTAAGACGTATGCATTTCCTTTTACCCTCTGTGCGGTACAGATGCATTACGCTATCATCAGTGAAACTCATTACCGTAGGCCGTTTAACAGCCCACTGGCCAATTACAGTAAGACAATGTCTGTGATAGTGACTAGTGACTGAAAGAACTGGATAGTGATTGGCCCTTAAGGTTTGATTTTCTGTGTGACTGTATCACATAATACATTTGCGTTTTATTTAACTTAACAGACTGTGTGCCACAACAGTGGCTCTTCACTTAGAAGGTAAAACTAGGCCTCTATACAGCTTCATCGCCAGTCTAAGAGATTATATTTTTTGTCAGATGAAAATTGCATGTCTAAAATTTCCTGAAAATGTACTCATCCTCAACCCATCCTAGATGTACATGAGCTTTATTTAATCAGAACAGATGTTGAGAAATTTAGCGTAACAACACTCGCTCACCAATGTATGCTTTGCAGTAAATGGGTGCCTAGAATGAGAGTCCAAACAGCTGATAAAAACATCACAATAATCTATATAACGCTTCCTCCAGTAAAGAAGTCCATCTCTGTTGTCTTAAATCAAATTAACTTAAATATTTGTTTAGAACTGTGTTCAAATGTTCAAACTGTGAGGACAGAATAAGTTTATATATTTTCTGTTTTTAGTTTGACAATATATTTAGCTATTACACAAAATAACTTTAGATTCACTTGCGAGTGCGGTTCAATCGTTTATTAGGAACAATCTAAGCTGACTATTAAGCCTCATTACTTGTCACGCCCTTGTCTGTGTTCTATGTCACAAGTTTTGGTTTCGGTTTTGTATTTCCTGTGTTCCTTTTATGGTGTTGTTCCTATCCTTGTATAGTTGATTGATTAACCCGTCCCACCTGTGTTCCTCACCTGTCCTGAATCTTCCCTAGTGTTTATAAGCCCTCTGTATTCTGTCTAATGTGTGGATCGTTACTGTTATCTTACCGTTGTGTAGTTTTCTGTATGATTCTATGTCTGTGAATGTTAAAACCACTGTATTACCGCAACTCTCGTGCCTCCGCCTGTTGCCTGCGCACGCTACACAGCCTGACATTTCTCCAGTCATGTGGTCTTTCGGATATCATTCTAATATTCTGATTTGCTACTCAAAAAACATTTATAATTATTATATAGTAGTAGTTTGGTATTATTATTGTTACACTTGGAATAAGACTGGAGTAATGATGCTGAAAATGTATCTCTGATCACAGATTAGACTCACATTGCATTTTAAAATATATTCAAACAGAAAGCAGTTATTTTAAATATTAAAACTATTTTGCAATATTACTGCTTTAGCAAACATGTATGTAAAAATTTTAAAAATCTTCACAACTCACATTACATGCCTGGCATTTCCAAAGTGTATATAGTTTGTGTGCTCTAAAGGACATTAAAAAAATAAATAAAACATTTTCAAGAGACTTTGTGTTTGGTCTTAGCTGTGTTCAGGTTCCTGATTTACATTGGCTCCCTTTGCTACAGGTTTTTTGCACTGTTATCACCTGAACTAAAAAAGAAAGCATACTGTTTATAAAAAATAAAAAAAACTACATTAATATGATTATTGCTGATATTAGTACTAATTTATAGAAAAAAAATAACACAATTACTAAACAGCACACATGATCAATGATATTTACTGCTTACTTGATACGTTTACACCTCAGACGATTGCAAACACCAGTGACCGTGTATAACACATTCAAAATACTGTATATACACCAGAGCAGAGCAGCGTGCTTTGTATGTAGGTGTATACAATACAACAATTAGGCTATACGAACATTATAAATCGTATCGACATTTGAAAGCAGTAAATGAAACTTCATAATGTTTCACTTTATTATACGTTTAGTCAGGAATTATAGTTTAAATGTGTTATGTGAAAACTGAAACACGAGCATGTAATTTAAGTTTTCTTTTTTTTTTATAAACAGCTTTCACTTTTCAATATTTAAGAGATGGGCTGGATTTCATGTGAATTATTATGACGTTTTTATGAACTCTTATTCTGACGTCAACTGATGTAATGCTTATTTCTCTGAGTCCATTCCCACGAAGAAACAAACTCATCGAAGTCCATTTTTGGGTGAACTCTCCACGAAAGTAATAATATTATGGATTTCAAAGAGCATATGCATTGAAAATAGAAAATATCTTTTTAATTTCAGCAATCAAGAAAAAACGTTTGGTTTATTTTACCTCTAAGTGAGACATCGTTGTAATTGTGGACTTGATATTATTAGCTCTGAGCTGTGCTGTTGTGTGGACACGAGGCAGCAAGTGCAGTCACACTTTGCTGAATTACAACTTCAATTCCTGACATTATTCTGCCAGAGGATTATAAAGAAGAGAACATCGTTAGATATTTTATGATTGTAATAGGCTCTGAGGGAGATTTCTCCATCTTTCACTTCCCTCTGCTCTTCTGTTTTTCAGAAGTGCATTTCATGTGTTCCCAGTCTCTTTGTTTGCAACCTCCAAGGTCCTTTTAAAGATATTCTTCAAAATTATAAATTCCGTCATTATTTACTCATTCTCGTGCATGAAGCCATATGGAGAATTGCGTCTCCTCCTCCTCATACTTTCTCTGCCATATCTCATTGTTGTGTCTGTGCCAAAGCATAGAAATACATCCTTTGTGTTTTGTTTCTTTACTAATCATTAATCTTACTATAGATCGCTTATAGCATGATGTGCAGGTCTAATGCTGTAGAGCCTCGTATGAAACCTTATAGTACGCTTGATATATTCTTTTACAATTCCTCTGAATGGCTGAATAAAACAGGGTCAATTTGTAAGACATGATCGATTCGCTCAGTGTGTATGTGTTGAAAATGAGCTTCATTGAACAGTAATAAGTCTATTGCGGTGAAATAGGCCCGATAATGAAACTAGTTACTCAAACTCTAAAAGTGGTTTAACAACGTAAGGTAGTTCAAAAAAAATTTGTTCTGTCATTATTTGCTCACCCTCAAGTCATTTCAATCTAGTTTGATCACACAATTTCGCAAGTATACTGACAGAACTAAGAATATCTTGTGACACGTGTTGAAATATAGGTGCAATTAATTAAATAAATATGCCTGGAACAGATTTATCTGGCAGGGCTATATTTCCCACTGATTTCAGGTAGACTCTTTGATGGCAAATATGTGAGCTAGTAAATCATTTCTCCAGCGCAACAGCACTTTATGTGTGTTGTGTCCATAGCCGCAGAGCCATGGTGAGTGAAGAGACCCTCCGATAGCAGACAACAGCTGCACCATCTGCTGCGGCTTTAATGACTACCTGTGACAGAGACAGAGACACACAGATGGAGAGAGGGAAAAAAGAGCAAAATTGGACCTGAGAAAGGAGAAGAGGGACAAAGGCGATACAGAATGAATACGAGAGGAGAGGATTAGATAAATTCATCATATGAATGTGAGATGAAGCGGCTCAGAGGAATATTTATTTCATGAAAGTCAGCATCAAAATTGAACCCCGTTTACCCATCTAATGCATGTGCATGGTTTGTTGGTGCACACTTGTCAGTATTTTTCCACTGACAGCTTTTCAAAACTGAGTATCTATTTGTTTTATTTTATTTTAAAGTATCATAAACATCAAAGACATTGACTTGAAGTTTAATTGTCAGTGTACCTTTCTCAAATTAGATTTCGAATCCTAGATTATCAATGAGGTGTTATATAGGCAATGTCTAATATACTGTAAATAATTAATGTTATTATTAATAATAATACTTTATATATAATATATAGTATTCTGTAAAGCAGTAGTATGACTTCTACTTCTAATAACAATAGTTAAAAAAATATTAAAACATATATATTTGCATATAAATTAAATCTAACTTTTAAAAATGTTTATTATTATTATTATTTTAAATTTATTTGTATGATATTTTATAACAAAAATCATTATAATGATTACTATTGTGATTACTATTATTGTTATTGTTGTTATTATTGGAGGCTAAACTTTTTAACATTTAAAAGTCAAGAATATTTTATTTCAAGTCAATATTTTATGTCCATGTATTTATTCATTAAGTTTCTGTGTAATGAGCAGAATACAGTACTGTTATCACAAACTAAACAGAGACTGCGTGAGACTCCCAGCCGAAACTTCCTGTCTGCCCTTTGTTTTATACACACACACACATACAGACACATCTACTTTTAAAATCACAAATACATCACACTGATACTGCTCATAGCACACACAGATGTTGACTAACATTCTTGATTTGTCCCTTTTAGGGTGTCATGACACCTGAATCACATCTGACTCTACAATACTAGCTGAAGAAAAATAGCACTAATGCTTTTTGTGTTGTGCTGATTTCAATTACATACAATTACATAATATTGAATAAATGTATTGCTGTATATTAGAACACATATAGAGATATATAAAACGTGTGTGTATATATATATATATATATTTACTGTATATATTTGTACTGTCAAACAATTAATTTTGATTATTCACAAAATAACCCCTAAATAAATGTTTTGTTTACATAATATATGAGTGTGTAGTATTTTATGGTGTATATATAAATACACACACATTCAGTAAAAATTTTGAAAATATTTAAATGCATATATTTATGCTTTACATATAAATTTATATAAACATTTGTTTTCATATATATATATATATATATATATATATATGTGTGTGTGTGTATGTGTGTAAGTATATATTCATAATAAACATAAACAGTAGACATTTATCTCTTGTGTGTGTTGTATACTATATATATGCATAACTATTTTAGATTGCGTTATTTTTATGTTTTTAGTAGCAGTGCTATTATTAATAATAACAATAATAATAATGTGATTAACTAGGTTTTGTTTTCAGTTTCACCAGCCAATCAGACTAGACTTTTTTTTTTATGTTCTGTGGGTGATCAGTGGATGTGTGATACTGTGGCATCAATATATTATACCACACTAATGCCTTCTGGACAGTATGAGGCACTTTCTGAAATGGTTGAGAGAAAAGATTTGGCATGTATAGGACTCGTGAGCATGTGAGATGTCCCTCGAGGGAGACGGCCTGGACAATTCAACATGTCTCGACACAATCCTGCTCTCTCATCTTTATTAAGAGTAAGACTGGTGGATCTCATCGGCACAGTGTGGGAGTATATACAGCCTAGCCAATCCTGTCCAACACGTTTATCAGTCCAGAGCGAGGAAATGAAGCAATATTCCCGAGCCCGGACCACATTCTCTTTCAAAGGAGATTGGTGTTTACTTGACATTTGGAATCAGATTTGGGCTCTGACATTTCCTGGGAGATGAGTGGAGCACACTGTACTGATACATTATTCAGAAGACACGGCCGTGGTCGTGTCCTATTGCATCACATTTCTATCACCATATTGTGAGTGGATTTTCGTTTGTTACTCATAAGAAGTCATTCAGACGCAATCTCGTCCCAACAGTGTACCGCTTCTGCCGCAAGACTCAAGCTGTTTCACTTGCACACAGATTTTAAGCGATCAGCACCATTTTAAATTTGTGGGTCGATTTAGGTTGTAGAAAAAAAGAGACTGATTGACAGGTTGACATTGACATTTTAATCTGAATATGTCTAGCGTGGAAACCTATGGAAATCGAAAGGTTTATAATAAAATCATCTTTTTCTGTGTTGGATCATTAAAACCGTGGCCTGGTTTTGAACTAGCAGGTCAGGTTTGTCTCAAGGTCTTGTGTTGAGGGTCTTTCCTGAAAATGTCAAAGCTTCACATCATTCCATAAAGTCTCCTGTCAGACTGTAAGCTGTGAGAAACTTCTGCAGCTGCAGTTTTTTCATTGACATAAAAATAAAATGATAAATAAATAAATAACAATAGTATTACTACAGCTACTGCATATACACACTACTTGAACAAAATATTTATATTTATATTTAAATATTTATATTTAATATTTATATTAGTAGGTCAGAAGCCTATTTCATCACAAGCTAGTTTTGATATAGTGATCATTCATTCACTGGCTTTTAAATATATTTTCTTTTATTGATTAATTTATTAAATTTTTTAGGCTTTTGTTAATATTTTTTAGTAAATAGGTTTTCGTTAATAATAATAATAATAATAATAATAAAGATATCCTACTGTATCTGATAAACAAAAAAATAATAATAAATGCATACATATAAATGGAAATAAATACATTTATTTAATAAAAACATGGCTAGATGACAATTTGTGGCAAGTTTTGTTGATTCGAACCATAGTGGTTTAGTTTTGGCACGCCGCTTGCATCCCGCATAGATCACTGCACTTCTGTCAGTCTGGAAAGCATTCAGTTTTGTGATTAAACCACAGAGGTGGACGATCAATAATCACATTCCTCCACACTTGCCCTCTGTTTCTCTCCCTCCAATCCACGGCATGTCCTTGGTCTGAATGATGTCCTGCTAGAGAGCAAAACGCTGCCTGTTTGACCATTGCAATTACAGATGAGATGAAATGAACCTGATCTATTAAGAAAGTGTTTCCATCTGGCTCATGTCTCTAATGACAATTATATATCCAAGAAGAATGGATGACAGTCATTTTCCATAACATCTGCACACTTCTGTCCCCTCTCTGTTTGAGATATGATTGTTTGTCTTGTAGAGTCATCTACATGTGTGTGTGTTTGTTTTGTTTGCATATTTATTTATTTGTAGGCCTTAGCTGATATTTATCATTTATTTTAAGAATATTTATTTTTGCTTGTTTGTATGGGCTTTGGTGGACATTTATTTATATTCAGCAGGCTTTGATATCTTTTTTTTTTTTTTTTTTAATAATAATTGTTCTTAATTTATTTCTTTAATAGTCAGTAGACTTTATTTTGAAAGCTTTAATTTAGGTATTTATTAATTCATTCATTCATTTAATAGTGGCCTTTAGCTGACATTTAAAGTCGGTTAGCTTTCCTTCATCTTTATATATTTATCTATTTTTATTTAATAGTAGTCCTATTTGAAAACACATTGTCACCTACCCATGTTTTTTATTGATTTATTTTTATTTATTGATTTTTTAACTTATTTATTTTTTTGTGAGGTAGTAGTAGGCATTTATTTATTTATTTCCATATGTATGCATTTATTTTTTTGTTTATCAGTTATAGTAGGATTTATTTATGCATGATTTGTAGGCTTAAGTTGACCTTTATTTAAAGTCAGTATGCTTTTAATGTATGTCTATTTTTTATTCATTAATTTCTTTTTTTACTCATTAAATATTTGTCCCACTCACTCATTCATTCAATTATATATAATAGTCATAAAACTCTTGCTCATTCATTCATTTATTATGCTTCACCATTGCATTTACAGAGTAAATGACCTGAACCAGGCCTATTAAGAAACAGTCTCCATCTGGTTTACATCTCTTATGACAATTACATATTCAAGAATGGATGACACTCATTTTCCACAACATCTGCACACTTCTGTCCGCTCATATATCCGTTTCTCTCTGATTGAGATGTGATTGTTTGTCTTGTAGAATCATTTGCATTCTGCAGGGCCATTGTGCACATATATATATTCTTATCACAGCGTGTCCCAGACATTGGGCCAATCAATTCCTGTCATGCTTCATTCTCCCCAGAGCTTTGACTTATTAAAATACTTAGATGGAGTTTTGTAGCTCCTTTTTTTGTCACATGTGATTTCTTGTATTCTTTTAAATGGTAGGAAAGGAGTCGCTCTCACCTTGCTTGACTTCCACAGGCGATCTGGACTTCCAAGCAATGATCATGTTTAAAAAACTGTGTGAGAGCTCTCGGGCATACTTTAAGAAGACACAGTCTCCTTATTTGAAATTGATCTATTCCTTTATTGTAGGAATTGCAATTATGATGACAAATCTTTGGGCCTAGCTGGAACGAAAGCGGAAGGCAGGCCTCGAGTGAGCTAATGTTTATAGAGAGGATTCACGCTGTAATCAATCTACAAATAACACCTGTGATATTGGATATGGATGCAGCTGTGTTTTCATTTGTGAAAGGTTGGCTCTCCTTGTTGTTCATTAAAACTGGCTTACACAGCATTAAGGCACCCGAAATAGAGCAGCAACATTGATTTATTGTAATCTTCCTTTGTGCATAAGCGTTTTTGTGTGTTTTTGATTTCCTTTGTTTAATTTGTCGCCACTACATCCCGACGGATCAGACAGCTCTTATCTTAAGATCACCTAAAGCTCTCTCTCTCATGTGTTCATCAGAGAAGTGAATGATAAATTAAACAGCAGAGTTGAGTTTTGAAGCAGGTGCATGCTGATGGATATTTCTTCAGAAAAGTGTAAGTGTTATTTTCATTCATTTATTTATTTTTTCTGTTGAGCTGAAATGAATATGCCACTTTCAGTGTACAGATAGCTCATTTATTATCAGCCCTTCAGGTTCCTCTGCAGTCTTATGGAGAAACATTGCCATAATGCAGCATTCTCCTCATATTCAGTTTAAGTTATGTGTGGGTTGTATGACCTTAGTGTGTGTGTGTGTGTGTGTGTGTGTGTATATATATATATATATATATATATATATATATATGCAGTGCTGCTTAAGAGTTTGTGAACCCCTACAAAATGCATGTTGTTGTTTTTTTACTGTCCTGAAGATGTTTTACATGAAAGATGTTTACATTTACCCCATAAGACAAACAATTAGCTGAAATCATTAAAATAATCTAATTCAAAATGTGTTGTTGTCTGGATGATCCACAGCTTTTTTTCGTTTTGAGATTGTTGTTCATTAGTCCCATGTTTGTTCTGAACAGTTAAACTGAACATTGTTCTTTAGAACAATCATTTAGAATCATTGTTCTTTTCTCACTTAGGACAATTGAGGGTCTCAAATGCAGCTATTAAAAAATGTTAAAACATTCACTGATCCTGCAGAAGGAAACACAATGCATTAACGGAAACAAATATTAAATGTTGTTAAAAAAGGGGCATAATAAGTCTCTGGTGTCCCCAGAATGTGTCTGTGTATGGAAGCATATGTATAGCATTATTCATTTTGCAATTCAATATTCAAAGTGGCAATGCAATATTTAAAATTGTAATGCATTTTTTATTTAAATTTACATTTCCATTACTCCACATGTGCAAAGTTTGGTGCAAAAGGAAAATGAAAATGAAATAATATTATTTACATTTCCAATTTACAACAGTTACCTTAATATGTAAATTGAATACTAATTTGAATGCTGTATAAGTTGCAAATTTAAAATGAAAATGCATAACCCTAATTGATTTTGATATTTGTTACATGTCCAAGCAGAAACAGTAGCAAAATGATCATTGAAATGTCATTTGTCCTAAATGCATTTAGACTAACAGTTAGGACACTTACGATTGCAGAAAACGTTTGCCATAGTATTTAAGTACTAAACTAAGTTCTCATTCACACACAAGTTTATGCTAAAAACACACGAGTTACAAAAACAGTTGGTTATGTCGGTGAAGGTAAACAGCTGGGAAAGATTTTACACATGATTAAACACATGTTTATTTAAGTTCGGTGTGGCAGAAGTAATGTACACTTTCGGGTTTTTTGGGGGTTTTTTTCTCTTCTAAGGGTTGGACTCAATTTATCTTGATCTTCACATGCACAAAGTTTTTTACATTTCTTTTTTTTTTTTATTAATTTTATGCACCAATTTTCAATGACCAGAAAAAGTCTAAACAAATGCTTTATCATCTCAGTGATACTAAAATACCACTGCAACCAACCTTTTACTGTACTTCAAATAGTAGCAGAATTGGGAAATGACAAAATTGCCAAAAATGCCAAATTTGAACCTTTTTATACCAATGACTACAATGAACACACACATATTATTTCAAGAGTTTAGTTGATGATGTATCATCATTTTTTGCAAAGTGTGGAAAGGTGGACATGCTGACATAAACACAACTTAAGAATCTGAGTCACAAATCACACTCACACTGTCTCTAATTAAAACACAGTAGTGACAGATGGAGCCTCCCAAAAAAGTTATTGTCCAATTAAATGTGCCACTCTTTCTCTAGTTTTAAATGCAAATAAGCAAACACTGCATATGGCAAATAATACAGGCTTGTTATATCATATTCTAACTATCAAAAAAGTTTGAAAAAATGACTAAATACAGCCTGGTTGATGCAAGCTCTCATGACTGCAGCTTTAGCTAAGATGTATGGCTGCATCACGCAATACAAGAAATGTGTCAGAATATAGACATTTTGTTGTACTGCACAACAAAAAGCTTATTATTAATTTACTATGAATAACTATATGGATGTGTAAAAAAAATAAAAAAAATAAAATAAAATATAAACTTTATAACATGTTTATGATTTAATATTTATAAAACTAGTAATTTCTCAATTACACAAAAATACGTTAATAAATAAATAAATACTAATAAAATATTAGTAATTGTACCGTTTTTTATTTCTTTTTTTTTTGTACAATTGTACATACATCTTTTTATTTATTTATTTATATATATATATATATATATATATATATTAGTAATTGTAAACTAAATCAAGCTATGGATCTTTTTCTTTTTTTTTTATTATTACTCTCTTATTTATTAGCATCTCCCTTCCTTGCTGAAAATAACAGTTAAATTAGTTTGCTGAGCAAGTCTCTAGTCAGGTTGTTCTGGTTGGATGATTTTAGAGAAGTTTTGGGCGTTTGTCAGCAAAGAAATTAAGCTAGTTTAAAGTGTTTTTAATTAATTTCTGATTTCTTTCATTGCTGCTGTGTATTTCTGTAGCTTAAACAGTAAATCAGTCATCTAACATCACAAAGGTCAGGAGTTTCCCAGAAGATGCATGGACTTATTATGTGTTTGTCTTAAATGCAGTTTAGGTTTCTTGGGATTGAAGTGTCTGTCAAATGCATAATATAAATGTCATTCCTACACACTATTCACTATTTTAATAGGTTGGTATATTAACATTATATCAGTTATTAGGGTTTAGTATTAGAAGTTATGGTATTTAACTGTAAATTAAACATAAAACCGTAAAACAAAAAATATTGTTACTGCATTTTTCATGGTTTTATTCTGCCATCCACAGCTGCTAGTCTTTTATCATAAATTTTATTTATTTATTTATTGTACAGTGTATTGTTATTATTGTTTAGTGTTTATTATTATTTGCCCTAGTAAATTGTTTTGTAGACAAAGTGTTACCATTTAGGCAAAACTATTTTAGTTTAAAATGTATATATTCCATAAATTCTATATGTATTAATAGAAAATATATTCTGTTGCATAATATATATAATAAAATATTTTAATTTATATTTTATAGTAATTTCATTATTATAATTGTTATTATTTAATGGGGTGTTTATTAGACAGCACTAAACTGTTTTGCAGACCAAGGGTTATCATTTAGACAAAAATATTTTTTTATATATATTTTGAAAATATATATATATATATATATTAATGTTAAAAATAATTAATATATTCATAATAAAATGCATTTATATATTATAAGATAATATATTGTATTGTATTCAATTTTTATTGTTATTTGATTTTATTATTTAGTATGGTGTTGTTATTGTTATTGTTATTGTTATTGTTATTATTATTATTATTATTATTGTTATTGTTATTATTGTTATTCAATGTGGTGTTTATCAGACAGCAGTAAATTTTTTGCAGACAAAGGGCTACCATTTAGACAAATATATTTTTAACGTTGATTAATATATTATATTATTATATATTAAAAAATATCAATATGTACATTGTAATACAGGTATAATATTAATATGGAAAGAGTAGTCCATTCTTACTCATCTAATAAATTTAATTTAACAATTAAATGTTGAAAATCTATCCATCAATAATAATTTGCAGTGGTCTTTTGTGCAAACACATCCTTTTTAAACTCTATATTGCTATCAAAACATTTATTATTGTCTAATCATCTTGACTGGCATCTTTTCTAACACGCTCTTGTAAAGACATGTCTTTGTTTTATTTCGTAAACATACTGCACGCTCACTGTCATTTATGCTGCCTGTAGATTCAGAAGAAGTGCTGGAAACACAGTTTTATTGTCTGTAGCTCAGCTTGCACAATTTCAGAGCCTTTCAGGTGCTCTTTGTCCACAGCACTTTAGCTATGGAGGCTAATGGTACTAGAGTGCTGCTCACCATAGGCTTAAAGCGGCTGCACTCACTGTGCACAAGATGCTTGATCTCTCCTCTTCCATACCTTACCTTTCTGCTGTGTTCCCTCCCAGTGCCTCTTCTAAGATGACTGTCATTGCTTTCGACATGTTTAATCATTTATTTACTCTCACACCTACTGTAGCTTGCAGTGGGAACATGTCCTGGAAAGCTTTGCGCCGGCCGAAGCTTTAGGCCCATTTACCTTGAGTTGAGCTCAGCAGAAAGGACGGAAGCTGCTGTCCTGCCTGCTTTTAATGTATTTGGTGTCTGTTGCATATAAATCCCACGACGTGGAAGACTGCAAGCGTTTGCATAGCATAACAAGGGAGGGTTCAGGAGGAGGTGAACAATGAAATGCAATGAAAAGAGAGCTCTCTGAATGGATTTTGGTCAAGTATAGCGTGGTCTGTGTTGTTTTAACACCTACTTCAGCTTGTGTTACAGTATGCTATGCATTTGATCATCATGAGAAGGTATACTGCTTTCATGAGAAAAAAATAAGTTTTGTGAATAAAACATGGGTCATAAACCATTTAAATTGTTTCAGTTAGTTGTTAGTCACAACATTTGTTCAGGAATCCCATTACACTGGCTGCGATGTATGTTTTTCGTCAATAAATAATTCATTTGGGAATCGAATGACGCTGGTTTTGGTATTTTGATTAAAGTGAAAAGAAACCAACTCATAAGAATCATTTGTTCAAGAATCAGCTTATCGATTCATAAGAGATTTTGTTCAGGACCAGACTATTACGGTTGTGCAGTATATTTTTTATTTCCTTAAAAGAACCGAATTATCAGAATACTTAAGTTGGGAATTGAACAAAACTGTTTTTGCTGTATGCTTTGATTCAGTAAAAATAGCTGGTGGTCTCGATGGTGGTCCCGATGGTGCCACTAGCTTGGTCTCTAGAAGCCTGGATCAGGCTCACCTGGCGAACTTCAGCGTCCGAAGTCCGCTTCACATCAGTGAACGCTGCAGATGCAGTCTTGCGTGCAGAAATGCTACCCTCTGAAGGGAGCAATAGAGATGAGGACAGTGGGTCATGGCCGACCCTGGATTTGCGAGTCTTGAACCGAGCATTTCACAGGCTCCGTTCAAGATGTTAACGCAGAAGCGCATTTACGAGTGCATCCGTCCCCAGGATTGGTTTGCAGCAATCAACCTGAAGGACACGTACTTTCATGTTTCGATCCTTCTGCGACACAGGACAATCCTGAGGTTCGCGTTTGACGCAGGATGGAGGTCTCACTTAAGTTCTTTCAGAGGCTCCTGGGGCATATGGCAGCAGCTGCAGCGGTTCCACCGTTAGGATTGTTCCTTATGACACCGCTTCAGCACTGGCTTCACGACCGAGTCCTGAGGTGGGCGTTACAGCGCGGCATTCACCGGGTTCAGATGACACCTACCTGCCGCCAAACCTTCTCCCTGTGGTCAGACTTCTCTTTTCTCCGGGCAGGAGTGCCCCTCGAACAGGCCTCCAGGCATGCTGTAGTGTTCACAGATGCCTCCACCACCGGGTGGGGGGCCACGTTCAGTGGGCATGCAGTGTCAGGGGTTTGGACGGAACCTCATCTGGATTGGCATATCGATTGCCTCTAGCTGCTGGCAGTACAGCAAGCCCTGCGTCGTCTCAAGAGGAGCTTACAGAGGGCAAACTCGTACTAGTTCGTACAGACAACACAGCGACCGTAGCATACATCATCCATCAGAGCGGTCTCCTCCTCCGCCACCTCCTTCTCTGGAGACATAAGCATCTGAGGTTGCTTCACGCCATTCACGTTCCAGGCTACTACAACCAGACAGCCGACGAGCTGTCTCAAGCTACAATTCCCGGGGAATGGAGACTCCATCCCCAGACGGACAAGCTGATTTGGGAGACGGAATCGCTGGCATGGAATGCCCTGGCACACAGGTGGCCGCAGGACCTGCGCAAATATGCATTCCCCCCAGTGAGCCTTCAAGCACAGTTCAAGTTTCTTTTAATGAAAACCTTTCTCCTGCTCGCATAGGCCTCCATCAAGAGGGTAGGGGACCTGCAGGCATTTTCGATTGACAAATCCTGCCTGGAGTTCGGGCCCGCAAATTCCCAGGTAACTCTGGGGCCGCGGCCCGGCTACGTGCCCAAGGTTCCCACGACTCCATTTAGAGACCAAGTGATGAACCTGCCAATTTTAGACTTGTGTTTTCATACACACGAAGTAGATTCGTCATCTTGAAGCGAGATTCCTATTTGTTGGTCACCGACATGAAATCTCCGTTTTTTTCCATTCTCGAAACAAAATACACTAGTTCGAGCTTATGTTTAGTACACATCTCATGACACACTATACCACTATATAGCACTTTGGTAAACCGGATTACATGTAGTAAGTTTTTGGACTGAAATAAAGTGCCGTGACTTAGGAGTGAATTCATGCTTTGTGTGTTGAGAAAGACGAGGCCATTCCTCTGTTTGCAATAACAATAATGTTATTCCTGCTTTTCTGGCATGCTTTAGGCACAGTTTTGCATCATGCTGCTTCATTTTTGCTTTCCAATTTTCACTTCCTTCATGTAAAATCCAATATGTACACCTACACAGAGCACTGTGTGTGATTTGCGGCTGATCTCAGAAGTCCTGATGTGCTGTGCTGTGATTCGTATATTATCTGTAAAAATGGTAGGAATAATCAGACAACTGTTTGTCAATGCGCTCTTCACAATGAATGCCTTGTGCCTTTGTTAAGACTGTTGTACAACAGCATATCCATGACACATCCATATTCTGATTATATTTTCATGATTATGTATACATAAGTATATAACAAATATATACTAAAGTTTTGTGTCTATAAATCTTGAATGCCACCTTTTTGCTCACATATGTTGAATTTATTTGATTAAAAATCCCAGAAAACAGTAAAATATTGTTACAATTTAAATAGTTGTTTTCTATGTGATTACATTGTAAAATGTAATTTATTCATGTGATGAAAATATGAATTTTTAGCATCATTACTCCAGTCCTCAGTGTCATATGATCCTTCAGAAATCATTCTAATATATATCAATATTCTCTCATTCTAATATTTGATGCTTATTATTAAAGTTGAAACCGGTAGTGATGCGTCTAATTTTTGTTAAAACAGTTATGCATAAAAAATTAAATCAGTTTGAAATACAATTCATTATAAATGTTTTACTGTCACTTTTAATGTGTCTTTGCGGAATAAAAGTATTCGGTTCTTTTCAAAAATAAAACAGTGTAGCCTATTATTAAACTATAGCTATTATTAAGTACAATTTATGTTTCATTCCATATAGTGAATCTGCTGTGAAGATTCTCGTGTAATATAGCTCACCCTCATACGACCTACTCAGAAATGATGTGGGTTTGTCAGGGGCTCACGAGTAATTGGTGTTCCTTGACAAAACCCTTAGGTAAACATATGGTCCTATTTGTGTTCAGATGCTCCAGCGTACCTGACTAATTTATATGTTCAGTGATTGGATGGATTTCTTTTTTCTGCTAGGAATCTTTAGTATGTAGCCTACTCACAGTAATGCACTCTTAATCTTGAATCATAAATATTTCAATACTACATTCTGCCAGCTCTAGCTTCAGTTGTAACTGTATAAAAGCATAATGCTACAGTAGAAATGTGTTAATTTGTTAACAGTAGGTCCCTTACTATATATGCAGTGAAAAATGAAATAGTATATTTTACACTTTATAATTTATGTGAAATGAAAATGTAAACTTACTTTTGCATTATTCCCTTTTTGAAACTAATCTAATATATAATCTAAAAGTAATATATATACACAGTGAGGTCAATAAGTATTTGATCACCCTGTGATTTTGCAAGTTCTCTTACTTATAAATCATGGAGGGGTCTACAATTTTCAGCATAGGTGCATTTCCACTCTGAGAGACAGAATTGTATGATTTTTATGAATCAATGTGTAAAATAAGTATTTGATTACTTGGGTCAAAAAAAAGGTATATTTGGTACAGAAACCTTTGTTAACAATTACAGAGGTCAAACAGTTCATGTGGTTCTTCACCAGGTTTGCACACACTGCAGGAGGGATTTTGTACCACTCCTCCATACAGCTATTTTCAAATAAAATTTTACACACACACACACATACATGCATACATACATTTATATATATATATATATATATATACAGTATATATATATATATATATGTATGTATGTATGCCAAAATGGCAAAACAAAGTGTTTTCTACTCTCCAGTTTTCCTAAAAAATTCACATGAAATTTACCGGAAGTAGCAAAGAAATGAATTCCTAGATGTGGCATAAAAAAGTATACTGTATATGAAATTCTGCTAGCGCCAGATGGATACAGCAGTGCCCTTGTGTGCCGTCATGTTTCAGCAGCGTCTAATACATAATTTTTCAGAGTCTAATACATAGTTTTCAATTCATTGTGCTCCTAGAGGAGCTTCTCTGAGTCCTGCTGCCCTTCAGCATGATAACTAGACCAGCACTGTGCCAAAATGGCAACATGATAAAATAAAAATAATGCATCAGCAATCTCACTTAAAACAAAGGCCTACTGCTTGCGCTTTACATGCAACAGTCTGATTGACATAAAAACATAAGCACACGCTCATCATTTACATATTCCAGCTTCAGGGACTGAACTAAATTGGGCTTTGTGAGCACCAGGCAAGAAAAAAAAAATCAATCAGACGATTAAATGAGTGCAGCTACATTAAGCTGAATGAAAAGTTTTGATAGATTGCAGCAAAGCAGAGAAGCCAAATAAGCTCATAAAATGTGCATTAATGTTACATTATTCCATAGAGTGGGGATTTGTTATGGAGGCAGTGTTCATTTTATAAGCTTCCTAGTTAACATTAACATGCTTTTAACACATGATTTTTGTCAGATTGTTTTTTAAAGAAGCACTGTGGCTTTATATAAATAAGAATAAGAGAAATGCAGCTTTTTATCTCTCAATTACCTCTCAATATATATATACAAAATGATTCAAAATATTAATAAAAACTATAATAAACATTATAACAAAATTAGATTAACTCCACTCAAACTCCTTACCCATGCAGTAATGACAAGAAAATTTGGAACATTTGTGAAAATGTAATGGACATTCTTGTGGAGAATGGGAATGAATGAGTAATTTCATTCTTTAAATTCATGAGTCAGTTTGCTGTTTGTTCATCAATAACAGAGGAGTTTGTGCTGAACAGATGTATTTGAGCAGGAAATAATTTGGCTGGATTTGGCAGATTTGAGTATAAAGTGTGTGTGTTTGTGTGTGAGTCAGTTCTCAAGGCTGTGGGCCGTGTTGACTGCTCTCTTCACACACTTTACAAAAATTGCTGTTTTGGTTCAGATGACGCACAATGTGTTTTACATAGAGATAGGAAGAGGAAGTCAAATCAAGGTTGTGATCTCTGTTCTGTAGTTTTAATAATACACCAGCGTATTTCTAGTCTACTCTCTCTCTATATATAGAGGGATGCAACGGTTTTCTGTTCTTTATCGAACCGTTCGGTTCGCCCTGTTCGGTTCGGCAAACCCACATGAACCGCAATATTTCGGTATCATATTTGAGACATTAAACCTTCATTTGAATTAAAATGGGCATTTTCTGTGTATTAAGCGCATAGACAAGCAGGCGATGGTCAGAACTTCTCCAAACAAGTGATGTGTCGTTCTTGAACGATTCGTTCATTTTGAATGAATCTTTAATGTGACTCGGGAGAACGAGTCGTCTCGTGGGAGTGATTCGTTCAGTCGCGCACGGCTCAGGCTGCATAGGTGAAGCTTATTGGGCTGTCACGTGATGAATGAATGACTCGAAAAACCCGAAGACTCAAGAGACGAACAGTTAAATAGGTTAACATTTAACTTTACGATGCAAGTAAGCGCCACCACTTAGTGATACATTTTGTTATTGTTGTTTGTTCTGATGATGGATTTAGAAAACTTAAGTATTTTCTTGTTGCGGTCAATATTGATTTGAATAATGTTCATGTTTATATTTCACTTTATACTGCACTTTTTATATTGTCCGTTTTTGAAAGAGCGCAAAAATAAGTGTTCTTTTTAAAAAATAAATGTGGTGTTTTGACTTAATTTGTATCTTTTTTACATTTAATATTGT
>JAUCMU010000151.1:19886726-19900196 GCA_032275025.1 Enteromius treurensis
TGTGTGGTGAGCGCACTGGCGCCGTTGTCCTGTGGCAGCCGTCGCATCATCCAAGTGGATGCTGCACACTGGTGGTGTTTGAGGAGAGACCCCGCCACATGATTGTAAAGTGCTTTGGGTGTATGGCAATACACAGTAAAGCACTATATAAATGCGTCATTCAATCATTTATTCATAGTTAAACAACATTTCTGCAAACTTGTTTGTATAATGCCCTGTGATTAGTCAAAAATAAAAGGACAAAAGCTGTCACTGGGGTGGTACCTTTTCAAAAGGTACAAGTTTGTACCAAAATGGTCCATTTTGGTACCTTAAAGTACATACTGGTACTTAAAGTGTACATATTTCAACCTAATATACAAAAGTGTACTTTTAAAAAGGTACCACCCGCCTGTTTTTGTACCTTTATTTCTGTGAGTGAAGAGTTATATCTGTTAGTCAGAAATGTTTTATCTTATAGCCTGTAGTAAGAAATAGTTGTTGGGTGACATGATTTTCAAGTGGTACAACAGTGTCGTAGTTCTTTAACTTTAGCTTTTTAAGTTTGTATTGTTGTATTTAGGATTAAAATGAATGGCCCGGTTTTTTAGACAGTCACAGGGCTTAAAGGGTTCTGTCATTAATTACTCACCCTCATTTCGTTTCAAACCTGTAAGACCTTCATTCATCTTTGGAACACAAATTAAGAGATTTTTGATGATATCAGAGAGCCATAAGTTCATCCATAGACAGCAATGGTCCCAGATCCAGAAACATAGCAAAAACACTGGTAAAACAGTCCATGTGACACATCAGTGGCTCAATTTAACGCAAGACGTTTTGCGCAATAAAAACAAAAATAACATAATTTAACTGTACCGCTCTTCCGGAACTTGCTCTCTAAAGTTGTAGAAAACGTATCACAACGTAAGCGTGACGTAAACACCTGCAGACTACGTTCATGCGTGTTTTTATCCGGATGTAAACAAGGCTGATTACATTAAAAAACATTAAAGCTTGCGTATGAGTTGTTATATTTTCTAAAATGGCAGAAGACGCAAGTCAGGAGAGAAGAATGTTAGTTAAATTATGTTATTTTTGTTTTCTTTGCACAAAAAAAGTATTCTTGTAGCGTGGCAAAACTGAAGTTGATCCACTGATGTCACATGGACTGTTTTACCTGTGTTTTTTGAACGTTTCTGGATCTGGGATAATTTCAGTTGTTGCTGTCTATGGAGGGTCAGATGGCTCTTTGATATCATCACAAATATCTTAATTTGTGTTCCGAAGATGAACGGCTTTATGTATTCATGTTAAATCTCTGCTTTATATTTAGTCGCTTATTAGTGGTGACTGTCAATAAAAAATCGAAACATCTATCATGTTTACAACAGTGATAGATCATGCTTTAAATAATATTACTGCATTTCACCAATTTCAAAGCAATGCAAAAATATGCACAAATTCAAAAGACCCCAAAATTTGTTTCAAGTGCAAGACAATCAATTAATTCACAAACAGAAAATTATAGCTTCAAGAACATATATTTCCCAACACCAGTCAGGTCTTCATCAGGAACATAATTTTCAGTTTGTTAGAAAGTTGATCCCCATACAGCCCAATAGTTTCATAGAACTAAAATAATATTTCTGTGCATATTGTATTTGTTGTGATTAAACTGTATTGTATGTCTTAAAGTAGAGCGCAGCGCTTAGTCATAGGTTCAGTTGCCAGTGAAAGCAAAACGTAAAAAAAAAAAAAAAAGTACAAAGTGCACTGAATACATTAAGAGTCACTTTGGCTGAAAGCATCGACCAAATGCATATGTAACTGAAAAATTCTTTCACATCATATGGTCCTTCAGTTGAGGAACCCGCTTGTCAGTTGGCCACTAGTTGAAAACTGTTGCTGTTTTGTTTTTCAGATTTCAGTGGAACATGCAGAAGAGTGTCAGGGAACATTCGAAACCCTGCAACAAAACCCCACAGATTTCCTACGAAGAGAAGACAGCTCTGTCAGTTGAATGCGTTCTGCATTCTTGCCTGAGGTACCATCGCTAATGGCTGCGAGGCCATTCGAGATCTACAGCTCCAAGTGCACGTAAATGCATCACAATGCCTTCCAAAGTGTCATGCCTCTACGTGTTGACAGTCGTTTGCTGGGCCAGCGCTCTGTGGTACCTAAGTATATCCCGTCCCAATTCATCCTACATGAGCCAGCTGTCCGTCCCGCCGCGTAAAGCGGCAAAAGTGCCCAAGAGCAATGCCACCACAACCTTCAGCAACATCCGTACGCGCCCACTGAACCCCCACGCCTTCGATTTCATCATCAATGAGCCCAAAAAATGCGAACCCAATGTGCCCTTCCTCGTCATCCTCATCACAACCACGCACAAAGAGTTCGATGCACGCCAAGCCATCAGGGAAACTTGGGGCGATGAAAGCACCTTTAGCGACCTTCGCATCATCACACTCTTTCTTCTGGGACGCAGCACGGACACAGTGCTCAACCAGATGGTGGAGCAAGAGAGCGAGATCTTTCACGACATTGTCGTCGAGGACTTCATCGACTCGTACCATAACCTCACTCTCAAAACGCTGATGGGAATGCGCTGGGTGGCCACTTTCTGCAACCAAGCCAAGTATGTGATGAAAACGGACAGCGATATCTTCGTGAACATGGACAACCTGGTGTATAAACTCTTGAAGCCGGCCACCAAACCTCGACGGAGGTACTTCACGGGATACGTAATCAACGGCGGACCCATTCGGGACATGCGCAGCAAGTGGTACATGCCCAGAGACCTTTACCCTGAGAGCAAATACCCGCCGTTTTGCTCCGGCACCGGGTACGTGTTCTCGGCGGACGTTGCAGAGCTCATCTACAAGACTTCCCTGCACACCAGACTCTTGCATCTGGAGGACGTTTACGTGGGGGTGTGTTTGAGGAAGCTGGGCATTCACCCGTATCAGAACAGTGGCTTCAATCACTGGAAAATGGCCTACAGTCTTTGCAGGTACCGTCGAGTCATTACCGTACACCAGATCTCCCCTGAGGAGATGCATCGTATCTGGAACGACATGACCAGCAAGAAGCATCTCAAGTGTTAGTGGGAGATGCCTGAGGATGTGTATTTGTGCCCTTTTAAAAAAAAAAAAGTCCCCACCATGCACAGATGCGACATGAAGCCTTGGGACAAACTGTAGTTCTTTCTTAGAAACACTAACATCCTTTCCCAGCATTTCAACGATTTGGAAACATGCCGAGCCCATCGTTGGGGAATGTGCAATTTGTGTTAATACTAGAACTGTGCCATTCATTCTAAAACTAGTGAAGGAGTTCCTTTTGGTCCGGAATGTCCTTGATCGTTCAGTTTTCTTTGCACATTATTCTGGTTGTACAAACGAAAGTACCATTGCTTCGTTTACTGTGTGCGTGGAAGCGCCTGCATTGTTTGTTCACGGGTTCAGAAACATCTTTTCTTGAAAAATATCATGTATAGCTCCTTATTTATAAGTATAAAAATTATTTTCTTACTCCTAGACATTGAACATGATTGCTTCAGCTCATGTTTGTAGTTATACTGTAAATTAAAAGTCATTAAAGCTTGGTATCAAGTGTCATTTAGTGAGTATTTACTATAGAAATGCAGCGTAAGGAACGCAGTGTAAATGTGGAATATAATGGTGAGAAATATGAAAAACAGAAAACTTGCAAGTGGATTTTTTTTTCTTCTCTAGAATTTCATTTCATTGAGGCCAAAATGTGATTCAAGATGTTTTTTTTTTATTATTATTGTTTGGAGTAATTGAGGGGATGTGACATTTTAATGTGAAAACAAAAATTAATATATTATCCCCCATGGGTACTATTGTATTATATGGTGTATTTTTTACATAAAATATATAACTGTTCTTTTTCTTGAAGCATTGATCTTTTTATTTGTGTTATTCTCATTAATATTCAAGATTCTAAAGGAATTATCAAAAAAATACTCAAAGTCAAAGAGTTCACGGATGAACTATGCTTTTATGGGTTGGAAGGACATAAATGTTAGGGATTAATGACAAAAGGGCAATATTTCTGATGGCCCACAATAAATTGATGAAAGACGTGTACAGTATAATGTCACAAAAATGTCAAATAATTTTTTTATTTTTTTTTTTACTTTATTTTTATCAAAGAATCCTGAAAAAATATTGCTGTCTATAAATGCAGCCCTGGTGAGCATCAGAGATGTGTTTTTTTTATTTAAACATACCAACCCCAAACTTAATGTACAGTATAAAACCCAGAATAATAGACATTGATGTTAAATAAATGCTAATGTGTTCTCCGAAAGTAATAAGTTTTACAGAAAATTGGGGTATTATTTGCAGCCATATGGCTGAATAATTTTGCAATGGCTTTGAAACCTCATTGGTATGCAGTCAAGTGGGCTGATTTGTAATACATTTGCTTGTTTGGAAACCAGGTTTTGTAACTTGCAATGAGCCTGTTTAGAAACCAATTCTGTTTAATTTCTGTCACTTTTGATTCTGACATCTTATCTTTAGCATGTGTGACAGCATACAGGAAATGTGTTTGTGGAGATCCAGCAAAATGTCCGACCCACCTTCTCCATCCTTGGAGGTTTCGCCAGTTGCTTGTCCTGCCAAATGCCCACAGTAGTGGCACTTGGCAGACTGGTCAGGCAGCTCGAGATGTGCCAAACGTCGGCCTTGCCAAACTCCGTCAGCACCCGTGACAAATAAAGACAGTCTTTGGCGTTGTTATACATGTCATAATGGAGCCTGTCTTTTACAGCAACAGATTTTCAATCAGGATTGGGTGTCTATTATGGGATGCCTTCCAGGAGGCTGTTGTCGGGGAGGGATTAAAAGCAATCAGCATCCTGGGTGAATACAGTGTCAGAAAATGGCATTAACTTGAATAATGGCACACTTTGGTGTCCCATTACTTTAAAAAGTGCCTTTGGCCAGTACCAGCTCTGATCCAGCAATTAAAATCTCACAACATCTGACCTGCCTGACATTCATTTCATTACATAGCCTATTTTATAGAAATGTGCAATTTTTTAACAACCCAAAACAGCAAAAATAAATAAATAAATAAAATAATAATGTCATTTTGAACCAAACCAAACTGATCCTAATCCTGATCTTCCCGTCTATAAGAGCTTCCCTGCTACAATAAAAATTAAATAAAATGAAAATAAATAAAATGAAATAAAATGTTATCCAAGAAGTGACATCATCTGAACTCTTTCTACAGCATGATGGACAGAAAGTAAATAACTTTTTATTTTGAAATTGGGAAAAAAAAATATTTGAAACATATGAAAAACTAATAATTTGGAAACAAAAGAGGAAACCTTGTTTTGGCTCTTTTCATGGGTACAAAATAAATTGAACATGCAAAAACCAAAAGCAATGCTGCAATTTAATGTCTATAAGCACACTGCGTTTGTGTGTATATATGTATATTTATATATATATATTTTTTTTTTTTTTCTTTTTTTTTCAAGGCAATATTTTTTTATCAGAATAAAAACGTAAAAAATATCTTAATATTATTGCTACAATCGCTTAAAAAAGACGCTACTTTAGGGAAAATGCAATTAAAATCAAGTTAAATTATATTTCTGAGATGTTTTTTTTTCGTAAATGCAAACATTTATGCCTTTCAATGCATAGTACGCACCGTTAGTTAATTTTATATCTCCAGCAAAATCATGTCAGATATTTGACAAATCCCCCATCCCTCTAGTTCAAGTGCTCACATAAACGCTCCATATCTTGCATAAATCTGATCGTTTTTCTCAACGTTTCATGAGGAGCCGATTAGATACTAAAACACTGTAATGAAATCTCTTTCTGAGGGTTTGCCGGTGGTAAATTATAGCAATTACTGCATAAAAAACACACAGAGGCAGGCAAAAGATAATATCATAATCACATTATACAGTCAGGATCCCTTTACTTCCAAAACACAGCCATGCTCCGGTTTAATAGTAGCAATTCTGTTTTATTTGTTGTACCTTCGCAGAAAGTTTATATCTTTGCTGATTACAGAAGGGCTGAATAGTAAGGGAGAGAATACGCATGGTACATAGAAAACACAATTCAACTTAATCATAATAATAATAAAGTATTCAGTATTTATTTACATTTGGGCTAAGAACAGAATAATTTAAGCTACTATACTCGTTTTGGACATACAGATGGCTTTTCTGTCATTCAGTAGTACACATTTGGTTTCCTATACGAAATACTTCACGTTTGCTGATAGACAGATGCATTCTGGGGTCAAAAACAAACACATTCGAGTGCTGTAAAATTGACGCGTTACCATCTTGCGAATACGATGCATCAGGATTAAAGGGTGACTCCACACTAAAATGAAAATGTTGTCATTAATCATTTAAAATCGTTAAATAAAGTTGCAAAACAAAAATGCAATTAAAATCAAGTTAAATTATATTTCTGAATAGTTTTTTTTTTCGTAAACAAGAGTTTGCTGGTGGTAAATTATAGCAATTACTGCATAAAAATTAAGTTACATTTATTCAACGATTCGGCACCGTAAAGTCACTGTAATGCAAATTGCGCCAAATCATTATTTTTGTTTTCTTTCCATACAAAAGGTATTCTCATAGCTTAATAAAGGTACAGTTAAACCTTTGATGGCATATGGGCTATTCTGACAATTGGCGCTTTTCCACTGCATAGCACGGTACGGTTCAGTACAGCTCACTCTTGGGGGGTTTTCCACTGGGACAGTACCTGGTAACTGGTCCTTTTTTTAGTACCACCTCAGCCGAGGTTCCAAGCGAGCCGTACCGTTACCATAACGTGACGTGTAAACTCTGCTGGTCCCTGATTGGCCGGAGAAAATCGTCATTACTGCGTCACTGAACTTGTGACACGAGACACAACAGACCCGCTAGATTTAAATCAGCACAGCCAGCGAAGAATCGGACGCAACTTTTTTGTTTGAAGAAACGCACCTTTGTGTATTAACCAAAAATGGCTGTTTCGTGGTCTATTGAGGAAGTACAGACCTTCATCTCATTGATAGCCGAGGAGCGGATCCAGCGAGAGCTTGATGGGGCGACGCGGAAGGAAAAATGCTCCATTGTTGTGTTTGTTTGTGGCGCGTTTACGATGATGTCACAGCACAACTATAACGGCACGTGAAAAATCCCGCCCACTCTAAAGCGGTACTAAACTGCATGGAAACGCAAACCGAGCAGAACTGAGCCGTGCCGTAACGAGCAGTGGAAAAGCGCCATAAGATGTTGGGAAATGCACCAGAGTACAAATCTAAAAAATGTTGTTTTTTTGCATCATACATACTAGGTGTGTGCGATAATGGCGAAACAAATCTCGATATATTCTGGAATGGTGTTGATGATGATGCTGAGCATGCTGTTGTGCTGGTATTTTGGCAGGTTTAGGACTGTCATGGACAGCTGACTTACAAAACATTTGATACTCCTCAGGTTCTGTGAGGTGGTTAGTTTGTAAGAGTAGGAACAAACTTTCCCAATAGGATTAAATTATTTTTTTTTCTTTTATGAATATTTTAACCTTTATAAGGGCCAACGTTTTAGAGGTAGCACATAATCTGCATCTAAAGTGGCATTATGTCACAGGTTATGAATGCAGTTAACCTGTAGCTACAAAAGCATAATTCATGTTTTGATGATTAAAAAAAACAAAAAAACAAAACTGAATACTGGTATTTAGAAAAAGGAAAATCTAATTTAAATATAAACTTAAAATCGGTGGCAAATCTGCTTGAGCGAGTCATTGTATCATTCATTCGATTGATTTGTTTAAAAGGCTGATCAGTTCCGTAACGAAACATCATCATGTGTTTCTCAGAAATGCAAAACAGTTCTGCCTTGGCTTTGTTTGAAACTATAGAGCAAAAACAATAACTTGTGTCTAAACTGCATATCAACTAATATAAGCTCCTGTTTAGTGGATTTAGGTTTATGCAATATACTTGATAATGCATTTAAACAATTAAGATATTATCATAGGAGATATATCGCACACTCCTACTTGAAACAATAAAATGTGAATAAATGATGCCAGAACTTTAATTTTTCATCATGAGTGCTGAAATAAAAGAAATGAACCAGGCCCAAGACATAAGGGAAAAACCATGATGATATGCGGTGTGAACTAGAGAGAAGAGTGATGTCAAGGAAGGGCTGCATGCATTATCATAGGATTTTACCAAGGCACAGAGTACAGCGCTGGAGTGGATTTGCATTGCAAGCATTGCAAGAGCCCCACAGCTCCACAAACCTCTTGATCCTGGAATAAATACATCAGCTAAAACAACAAAGGCAAAACACAGAGTCAAATCCTGCAGCAGTCACTTCTTCACATGACATGCGCGCAGAACAGAACTAAACTCCAGTGCTCATATATATGTCCATTCACAAGATCATCCAACCTTTCAAAAAGCGGAAATCTTTCTTAAACAGTCTCTGCTTAAAATAGCTTACACGCACGATAGAGTCTTTATGTTAGCATGCTAGCCCTAAAGTAGCTAATTCAGCCAATTAGCTTCTGGGCGTAAACACTTCCCTACGGTTCTCCATTGCTAGCTAAACGTGCAGTCTTTGCACTGTGGAGACAAAAGCAAACTCGGTCGTGGCTGCCTGAAGTGCTCACAGACAGAGCAAATGCCCGATAGAGGGCGCTAGTGAGGTAATGGCTGCTGGTCTGATGCATGCAGCAGAGGTCAAAACTCCATTGCTGCGGGTCAGAGAGAAGCGTGTGACAAAATTTGGCAGGTTTTTGCCAGAGTTATCTCTCCCGAGTTAGCTCACGGAATGAAAAGGGCAGGCGTCACTGGTGCCTGCGCAGCTGCAGCTGGTTGACGAGGCATCTGCGTTACATGGACTGCCAGGGCTGCTGGATTCCTGGCTTCGCTGGTGTCTGTGGTGAAGCTCTTCCCATTTGGCACGATTGCCCTTGATCAAGTCAACCATTGGCTGTAGTTTAGGGTTTAACTTGGCAAATGTCTGCAGAGCAAGAGAGAAAGAGCTGATTTATGCAAAACTGCACCACGTTGATATTTCTGTTCATTTTAATACCCAAACAATAGAAAAGAATTGTAACGACATTTAGTGTACTCCAGATCTTCAAAGTTAATTAAAGTGCCCCTATTATGGATCATGCAGTGTGTAACACAGCTTTAAGTGAATGAAAGCATTCCTCAAAGTTTTGAATCTTAAAGGTGCACCGTGTATAAAGTTATTGCAAAGCAGCACTGTGCACACAAACACTTATCATCAGACATTACAGACATGAAGAGATGAAAATTAGACTGATTACCACAGTCAAAGGAGGGGTTTGGAAAAATGAATCGTTGAACTGTAATACACTATGCGATTTCTGACCCGACTTTCACCCTGATTTTCTAGTCTAAAATGGGTGATGCTAGTTCAGAAGAGTCAGTCTGCAGATTAAAGCTAACAGATCCCACAGAAAATAGGGTAGTGTATCATAGTCACAGACTCTGAAAGCTTCCGACTTCCATCCAATCGGAGGTTACCTGGGAAAATGGCACATATGGTCACCCTACGCTTGTCAGTGCATTCACTTTAACTGTAAGACAATAGAATTATGAATTTACACACAGTATAAAAGCACATTTAAATCCTACATAAAACACATTTAACCGCATATTATGTCAATTTAAAGAATAAAACATTTTCATTTAACTGCAATTACTGTGTATTTAGTTTTTAGTTTGGATATTCTTTTAAAGTATATTATTTATTTTTCATAATCAGTACTCATTTTACTTTAAAGCAACTATGCATAACAATATTCAAAACCCCCATCATTAAGGATAAGGATTTATACTAAAATGTGGAAAAAGGCGACTGTATTCACCAGAAATTACCATTCAAACAGGAAGGACAGATTCTTGTGATTCTCATGTCACTGTTTGAGAACATCACACATTTTTAGTTCACTCTAAAGCATTAAAGTGAGGAATGACTGCACATGAATAAATGAGCTGTTGTTTGAGTTGCTCAGTGATAAACTGTCATGATGTGCCGGGAAAACACTCTTCCTGCTTCAGTCAAGTGTTTCGTTGAATTATCTGTTGTTACACACAGAAAATCTGACCATTAATCGTCAGCACAGGTGGCCCACAGCAATGCTGCAGGGATCCGCCAGTTATCGCACAACCTCAAACTTAAGTTTTTGTTTAAAAATGCCTTAAATACGCATAAAGCTGCTGAAAAAAACTTGTTTAGGTTGATAGGATGATTATAGAAGCCAAGCCAGTTGAAAAATGCCTAAAATGCATGTAAAACCAGTCAGGCACAGAGTCTTCATGAGCTGTGAGAGCAGCAAACCGGCTAAAACTGGGTTCGTATCATCATGCTGTTCCAAACCTGTACGACTTTCTTTCTTCTGCAGAACATAAAAAAAGATACAACAAAAGCGGACCCCATCCACTGTTATTGTATTGCCCAAAAATATTTTTCAAACTATAATCTTTTGTATGACCAGGGCTGTAAACACCAAAGATACTGAGGGAAACACATCCGCCCCAATAACTAGACAAGACCAAACCGTCTTCCCAAATATTTGTGACCCTGGACCAACAAAACAGAGTTTTAATTATCTGCATAAATAATATTTCCATTGATGTGTGGTTTGTTAAGATAGGACAATATTTGGCTGAAATACAACAATTCTGGAGTCTGAGGGTGCTCTCACAGCCTATTGTTAAACGAACATTACACCTCTGCTGTAGACCGAAGCGACCCTTTCCCCGGTATGTTGGTTTTGGAGCGTCGCAAAATCGTGACGTCGCGCGTCCTGTACCGTGCTCCAGCACGTTTAGCGCTCACACTACATGTGAACCACGCCCGAGTCCAACTGAACCGTGCTCTGGCACACCTCTTCCAAGCTGGACAGGGACGGCTAAACGTACCGCACCGGGGCACGATTCGGAGCACTCACACTAGTCAAACGAACCGCGCTTTGGTGGTCAAACACACTCGGGCACGGTTCAGACTGCCTAGTGTGAGTACACCTCAAGATGCTTGTCTACAGCCTGCAGTACAAGCTGCCAGTATGAAAGCAGAGTATCTGCGCTTCTGTGCTGTTTATGCGTGCGGTAAAACCGTCTTGTTTAACGCACTGCTTAAATCACACTGCAGGATGTCTAAATGCGTCTTTGCATTGACTTAACATATAAATCACTCATGCTTAACGCATTATTCATGTCTGGTGTGAACGCAAGAATGAATGTCTTGTTACGTCCACGAATGCATTTGTTAATTTAATATAAATCGCAACATTTGATGTGATGTAATCGCACAGGCTGACATCACGATTGTGACGAGGGAACCGTGCAGCACTACTTCTTCGGTTGAGCTATTAGCGGTTCTGTGTGTGTCTCACGCAGATTCAATCCAGCAAGCAACTGAGCGTAGTTTTTGAGTGTGATGTGCGCACGTTTGCATGCATGGAATAGGGATTCAAATCTATTCATCAAATAATGTTAACCAGCATTTATGAACGATGAGCAATGCATTTTTTACAGTATATTTGAATCTATGATTACAGTAGGTAATGAATAAAACTTGTTATATTTATCTTTTTTAAAAATTACCCCCTTGATATTGTGGCAGTTTTTCTTATCTCCATGCTATCAAAAAAGGTATTGAATATCGATATTTTTTAAGGTATCGCATCAAAGTTAGAAATTCCAGTATGGTGAGAATACTAGTACAAATACACAGAGACAGAAGTACAGACAGAGAACTACTGACACATGGACAGCATCAGTAAAGTTACATGTCACTCATCTTGTCGTTGTCATGGAGATTAAGAGAGATTATTCAGTAATATTGCATTGACACTATCAGATCAAAACAAAACTGATTGTTTGTTCAATATTTCTACATTCAAACTGTTCATTTTCCTGAAGCTGATTTGAAACAAAGCACTAACAGCCCGAACTGTTTTATGTTTTATTTATGCTTGTACTTCAATCAGTGTTTGATGCTTTGATCCATCAGGTTTAGTTCATGATGAAGGTGTTTGACGTTATATTGTCTGCCTAAAACACAAGTCCATAATCTTTAATAACTCTTCCTCCGGTGTCTGTTTTGGTTGTTGACTGATGGACTGGAGTGCTGTGAATATGTTTTTATCAGCTGTTTGGACTCTCATTCTGACAGCACATCCATCGCTGAGACGCTGGTGAAGACACACACTCCTCCTGATCTTTAAGGGGAGCACATTTTCAGCTCATTGTAATCGTTTTGAGCAGGCCTGATGTTTTGTGTGTGAAGAGCAGAGGAACTCTCGAAGATCACACACATTCATCAAACGCTCCGCAGAGTAGAAATATATAATCATATCTCTGGAGGCACATGCCAGAATTTATTTAGAGATACACAACAGTCCATCATCAGCGTCTCAAATGACACGGCTGCGTCTCAAAACACAGCGAGCTGCCAACATGTGAAGCATCAGAATGAAGGAACCTTCTGAGAACATGACCATCATGTCTAAAACTGCTCCCTATATAGGTGACCACTAACTAGGTTTTGGACACATCCAGAAAAAGACCTTTAACCTTTAAATGACAGGTTATATATAGAGACACGACCTGCAGTTTAAAACAATGATATTTGATTTCAGGAAGGGTTAAAAGAGTTAATCCTCTTCATTTCAAGATGTTTGATGTGATTTCTAACACAGCTTCATCACACGTGTCTGTCTTCAATAAAATATATTAATCTACAGAATCCAGAAAAGCCTTTTCGTCGAGACATTAGAAATCATGGCAGAACAAACTAAACGTGTGTCTGTTTTCCTCCTGAAGACACATGACCGTAAATCACAATCACTTATTCAGTAAACGACTCTTTGATTTTAATAATTATATCACATATTGAAATAGCGAATAAATCTCCTGTCAAGAGCTGTTAGCTCGATTAGCTCTCAACATAACTTCACACAAACAGCTCAAATCAGCAGATCAAAACCAGACCCGTTTCATCAAAACTGCATTGGCATTACGACATGAAATCAAAACATGACATTCAGTCGAAAGATAATTATTCATCTGTCCGTGATCGAGGGTCATTATTAGCCAGTCCAGCTAACCGAGCTAAAGCAGCTAAAAACCCTTCAGCAGTGCAAACCAAGCGATTAAAACACGAACATAAAACAACACAGAACAGCTTCGACCTCAGAGCGTGTCAATAAAGAGATTAGATATGAATTTGATGTTAATAAGAGCTGATGAGGTTAAACAAAATCTTCTCTTACCTTCTGAGTGCTAATGATTAAAAATAATGAACCCGCGCTGGCGCCCTCTGGCGGGCCAACACAGTCTTTACACACACTCGCACACACACACTCACACACACACACACACACACACACACACACACACACACACACACACACACACACACACACACAC
>JAUCMU010000151.1:19900296-19910662 GCA_032275025.1 Enteromius treurensis
GCCGTCTCTAAGCAGAGGATGGCCCACTGGATAGTGGATGCCATCACCCTGGCTTACCAGGCTCAGGGTGTGCCCTGCCCCCTCAGTGTACGCGCTCACTCAACTCGAAGTGTAGCGTCGTCCTGGGCGTTGGCTCGTGGCGCCTCGCTTTCTGACATTTGTAAAGCTGCGGGTTGGTCGACCCCTAACACGTTTGCTAGATTCTATAGCCTTCATGTGGAACCGGGTTCCACATAATTTCCCTGATAAGCCATGTTTGTATAATAATCTCAAACCCACCGGATTTCTACAGTCTCCGGTCTATCACTGGGTATGTCGACCCGTTCTACAAATGTGTTTATATGGGGAGCGTCTATGCTTTCCCTGAAACTTTCTAAGAGTTAAACAAATTTACCAGACTAACTGAAGACAGAGAAGAGGAAATTCAAACCTCATGCTCTTGTTTTGGATCTGAAATGTCGGGCGAGTGATCACATCACTCGCCTTAGACTGGGAGATCACGTCGGGGCCACCAGCTGAAAGGTCCGATTTACTGGTCCTGATTCTGCATGTATGTCTTTTCTTTCGCTTCTGTAAAAACACTTTATTTATTAAAACTTTGATTTCCAATATAATTCTGACTTCTACCTCATTTGAATCTAACTCCTATTTTAGGTTCTCTTAAATTAAAATTACAATAGTAAATTTAAATGCTGATCTTTAAGTTATGGCGCTTTTCCCACTGCATAGTTCGGCACGGTTCAGTACAGCTCACTTTTGGGGGGTTTTCCACTAGGAACAGTACCTGGTACCTGGTCCTTTTTTAGTACCATCTCAGCCGAGGTTCCAAGCGAGCCGTACCGTTACCAAAACGTGAAGTGTAAACTCTGCTTGTCACTGATTGGCCGGAAAAAATCGTCATTACTGCGTCACTGAACTTGCGACATGAGACACAACAGACCTGCTAGATCTAAATCAGCACAGCCAGCGAAGGATCGGACGCAACTGTTTTGTTTGAAGAAATGCACCTTTTTGTATCAACCAAAAATGGCTGTTTCGTGGTCTATTGAGTAAGTCGATAGCTGAGGAGCGGATCCAGTGAGAGCTTGATGGGGGCGACACGGAATGAAAAATACTCCATTGTTGTGTGTTTGCTTGTGGCGCGTTTACGATGATGTCACGACAGTGGAGGCGCAACTATAACGACATGTGAATAATCCCGCCCACTAAAGCGGTACTAAACTGCATTGGAAACGCAAACCGAACCGAGTCGTACCACGCAGTGGAAAAGCGCCAAATGTCTTTCATACTTTTCTGGACCTTAACAGCGTTCATTATTTGGCAATCAATGGGACAAGCCTCCTTGTTTTCATCCAAAATATCTTAAATTGTGTTCTGAACACGAATTAAGTTTTTACAGGTGTGGAACAACATGGGGGTAAGTGATTAAGGAGAAAATGTTCATTTTGGGATGGAGTATTCCTTTAAGGTGTGTTTGCGATGGCCTTGTTTGTCAGCTTTAAAACGTGGATAGTTAGGGTGTAAGCGTCGCAGAAATCAAAGTGCATGAACTTCAACGGCAACCAGAATACTAGGAGCGAGTCTGACGTCGAGCAGCGTTCTTCCAGCTCAGCGTCAGCCGAATGGCTTCAAGCCTGTAACCTACGTTTCTTAGGCACGGATTAAAAAAACAAGGCACCTATAGCGTCGAAGCATCAACACTGTCCCGAAAAAAAGAAAGCAGTACATTTGCACATGGCAGCATCCGGTTCTCTGCTCTTGTACTCTTTGAGCTGGAGCTAAAACAACAAAATATTCCCTTATTTTAGACATCAGAAGGTCTATGTACAATACAGTTCGAACGCGTTAACATTCAGAATGAAAATGTGCTTTTTACATTCAGAGGGAGACATCTCCACTTCAGCTTTGTGGTCTACGATCTGCGCTACTCTTGTGTTTAAAATAAAAGGCTTTTTTTTCAGTCATAACAATACGGTAAGAGCCAGCACAATGACTATATATCATAATTATAATAATAATTTTAAAAAAAAAACCCAAAAAAACCTACTAGCTATTGCCTCCTGAGATGATGGGCTCCTGCTTTGAATTCCGGGTAAATGGTTGCTGGAATGTTTTGGTGAAAGGCATACAGCGTCTGGGAACGAGGGCGAGTGTGTGTTTGAATAAGAGCGCTGCGTTTGATTGAAAAGCTGCAAACATTCAGGTGACTCGGAGGGGAACAGGAAAACCTGAATGGGAGCAGGAGGTGAGAGTTTGGCAGCAGAGGTCTTGAATAGAGGTCAGTAGCTCGCTCTCTCCGTCCTCCTGCTCTCCCTCTGCTGGGCTAAGGAGATGCTATCAGGTGACGCTCAGCTGGGCGAAGCCAATCAGCTTCACCTCATCTGGGATCTCTGTGCTGTCACAACCAGACGCCTGGAGACACAAACACAAAGAAACAAATGCATGTTAATGCGGCTGAAACAAATCACAGCCTGGGTGACTGCTGAAGCATTATTTAAAGGAATGTTCCGGGTTAAGCGTGTTAAGCTTTTTTCCACACTGGTGCCATAATGTAGGTTAATACGTACAATAATGTGACGCTTAGCAGAAAATAAAGCAAGTAAAATAAGTAATAATAGAATATATGGTATTGTTCAAATAAAAATAGAATAAAATAAAAAATAATAAACATAATTTGGCATTATGAAGTATACCACATGCAACAACTGAAAAAATTAAATTAAATTAAATTAAATTAAATTAAATTAAATTAAATTAAATTAAATTAAATTAAATTAAAATCAAGTGCATTATTCATTATAATGTACATTAATATAATGATATATTTAAAAATAAAAAATAAAATAAATATATATATATATATATATAAATAAAACTGTTTGCATGGTGTAAATTCATCAGCATGTTCATCCAATTGGGAAAGTTCACCTCACAAAATCACAATTTAGGCAACTTAAAACTCATATAATAAATGGGTTTTTACGGAATAATTCATTCAACTCCCTTAACAAAAATAACAGCTTTTCATATTTGCTGTTAAACCCTCCAGAACGTTGGAACACATTCACTTACATTTCAAGTGCATACAATAAACTAAATGAATGAAAGAATGAATGGTAATTGGTACTCAACATAACGCGTGTTTAACTTGCACTGAACCTGATCATTCCTGTACTTCATCATTTCAAAAAACAAATATCTAAAGGACTTCAAAAAGGGATGTTAAAGGATGGAAGGCAGAAGAAAACATGAAATAGCAATGAAATAGTGGTCTGTTTTTGACAAGTGTCTAATGACGGAGCGGCGCTGGGCAGAGAGCATCTTATCGCAGGTAACACCAGCCTGAGTGTCTGGAAGAAATCGATTATTTGTCGTTTCCTCTGGAGGAGAGACACAGAAACTATCAGCCGCTCAGGGTCAGACGACTGATCGCAGACAGAGGTGTGTGTGAGATACAGGGTCTTGTGTGTGTATTTATGTGTTGGTCAGCGTCTGCTCTCTCTGAAAAACACTGCAGTGAAATACGGGTTTGAGTTCACGCTCCTGCTAAATAAGAGGGACTCTGACCCGTAGAAAGGTCCGACCATAAAACTCCTGGCTGACGTAACTCACATTTGTCCTGGGCGAAGCATTATGAATGACTCACAGGAGGAGGAAAGACTGCTTCTATCACTGTGTGTGTGTGTTTGTGTTTGAGTGCTTTACACTGACGGACACACACACTGGTGATATGTGGAAATAGGGAGAATGAATTGTTTGTGCTATAATGATAAACATGTCCAGAAATGTATTTCTTTTTTAATCTTGATAATACTTAATAGATTTAATGTAAAATATTATATAGATATTTCTATTATTTCATTATTTTCAAATGTATCTTTGTGGATCGTTCTCTCTATCTATGCACATACAATGAAAAAACGAATAATTAACAAAACAACAAAAAAGTAATACTTTAAGCAAATTGTTAATTAGCTAAATTAATTACTTGTATTATTAATAAATTTTTGCTATAATAAAATTGTTTTTTAAATTTTTCTCCCTCTTTCTATAAATAGAAATGATATGAAATGAAACACATTTAAAGAACTATTTTTTTACTAAAAAAAATTAAACAAAATTTTTTAATATTTCATAAAAACAAAATTAATTTATCAAATAAAATCAAAAAATGATTTAATAAAAAAATTATATATATATATATATATATGTATATATAGATACACACACACAAATATTGTAATGAAGTTATTGTAAATAAAATTTTAAAAAAAAAAGTATTTTATTTTAATTTTTTTGTGCAGTGACATCTCATCTAAAAGCAATAAATCATCCGCTGTGCTCTGCGCCTAATAATGGCCTTCAGCTGTGATTATATTGAAAATGCAGCATTAGCAAAGCCTGTTGCACCAAATAGCTGAAGTGAGCGATAAACATGCTTAAGCCACAAAAACACCAACTTTACTGCATCTAATATCACTAATTCAGTTATCACACTACAAATTTGTGGCTTATTTTAAAACTATATTGGCTTGTTTGGAGGAACCAAGACCGACTTTTGTTTGCATGACACAACATCACTTTCACAAGCCAATACAATGCACCAGCCCCACTGCAATCAATGTATTTCCAGCAGTCAAGCATCAGCTCTAATGCATATAAACCACTACGCACAGGCCACGTGTGCACAGAGCAACCACAAACAGAAGTCTTCTTCATGGTTCAATATTCAAGCAGCTTAATTGTTGCACACAGCGTAGTCAGGAGTGACATTAGTAAATGAGATCGGAGGACCGGGCCGCCTGAGATTTTCCCCACACACGCTTCCTTCCTGTTACACATGCACATTTCTCAGAGCTGTTTTCTAATCATGATGTGAAGTTCTCTCCAGGGACGCTCAAGCTGGAATTAAACAATAAAACTCCACACTTCCTAATGTGCTTTTCGAAATACTCCAGGTGCGAGAAAGAAATGCATTCTGGGAGCTTTGTGGAGGGTCGGCGGGTGAAGTTAAGGGTAAGAGCTGGCAGATGCTGTGGAAATAACTGCAGCAGAATGAGCCGACTGCTAACACGCAGATGTTGTTTACCGCCAGCACACGGCTCCATCGAACACTGTGATTAAACACCACCGGGACCTGCCCTTAACGCTTACGGTTCTCTAGAAATAGTTTATCTAAGAATGAAAATGACCTTGTTATTTACTCATGTCATGTTGTTTCAAATAAATAAGCGCAGCTCTTAAAAACAGAGCGACAGTTAGGCTAGATCATGTTTAAACTGGTTTTAAACATGAAACTTTAAGATGCAACATAGGAAAACTTACATTTTGATCTTTACTAGATCAAGTAAAATGTACATAAAATCTAGGGTACAACGGGGCTAAAGGCGCCATGGGGTAAAAGGTCTTTTAACATAGTTAAAGCCACTGTCACCGTTCCGAACACCTACATTTATTTTACTATATTTCATGAATTACATCTTTTTAAGCTTGTATAGTACTTTTTCACGTGTTTCCCCGAAAATGGGGGTGACAGTTAAGGGTTTAATTAACGACATAATATGGTAAATGTATGGCATAGGGGTAAAAAGAAACAATGCTGTTGGGGCTAAAGGCGCCGTGATAAACATGATAATTAATAAGTGCCTGACCTTTGAACAAGTACTAACTTAGACATTATTTAAAAAAAAAAAAATATTAAAATTATTTGTATCAATACCGTGTGTGGGGTAAAAGACCCCTCTTTCCACCTTGTACATTTATAAAAACATACATTTATATACAGATATAAAAAAATAAATAAACTTGAATGATTTATTTTCACACAAAATCTGTTGTTTCATTCATGTTCAACACCATGTATAATTTTTCTGAAATTATACAGTTTTGGTGCAGTGAATAACATATTTTTTCTTAAGGTGTATTTTATATATAATTACATATTTTCATTTTTAACAAAGTCATGAACACTACAACAAAACAGTTAACTAAAACCACACACACAAAAAAAACTTATTATAAAAATGGTTGTAATATGACTTACATTTGAATTTATCTAGCAGCTAAATTTCTCATATTAACTTCAAGTATTAAAGTAATTAAAACTAAATAAACTAAAATGTAGAAAAATTTGAAAAATGTGTATCTTATATGATGGTATCTCAGTTTTGTTATAATAATAATAATAATAAACTTACAAAGAATACATTTTTAAAAATACAGTATTTCTTTCTTAAATACAGAGTATAGATGGTTTCAATGACAACAACATAAACAAATGTGCATGCGTGCTTTTGTGGCCCTAACCTAACTTCCAGTAGACATCCAAACAGAATCTATAACAACAGCCTTCTAGAGTAGATCATTTTTTTTTATATCGAGCGAAATATGTTCGCTGCATAAATAACGGATTTATTAAAAAAGGCAACCTCATTCTCCCAACAGCAATTTTAAGATCTCTCCACAGGTATTTAATGGGATTTAGATCTGGACTCATTGCTGGCCACTTCAGAACTCTCCAGCACTTTGTTACCATCCATTTCTGGGTACTTCTTGAAGTATGTTTGGGGTCATTGTCCTGCTGGAAAAAACCTTTGGGTAAGTCCAACTCCCTATCCAATCATTTTGGATGATTTTCTGGCCCGTTTTTTGAGTTTTGTGTCTAATACACAAAAAGGGAATAAACATGTGTATAGAAAAACATGTGTTAGTGCAATACTTTTCTTTGAGAAATACTTGATTTTCAGGGGTGCAAACAATTTTGGCCATGACTGTATATCTTACACAGCACTATAGTGGACCTGACAGTACATGAAACATTTACACATGATCTCACCAGAAGAATCATAAAATGGTGCAAAACACAATCCCATCCATTATAAAAAATGCATTTACTTAAAGTGGTGTCTATAAGCTTTATCTACTGCATGTCTAATCCTCCATACAGACTGAAATATGAACATATACTCCTACAGGATCCTGGAGTATAATGCGTTCCCTTCTTCATTTATATGCATTTAACGGGAACGCTCGGTGACATTTTAATTCGGGTATTCATGTATCTGCCAGAATATCCCAGTTCTGTCATTTTTTAAAACGCAATAAATAGCATCATTAAACACTCTCCTAATATTCTCTCAGATTTGTCGTGTGTTCAGAGTAATCAATAAGGAATTATGTAATGAAAATTCATTATGCTGCCAAAGACGTGATTTCAGCAAATAATAAATGAATGGCTGTGTGGGACCTGAGGGACGCACGCTCTGCATATTCAACGTGCAATGAGTAAAGTAAACAGCAGCATAAAAAAGCAAGCTGCTGAAAATGTAAGGACTTTTCGTGCCTATTTTAGATTTTCATAACTGGATTAAAAAAACTAAATTGCAATGGCCTCAAATACACTACAAGTTTATTATAGTGAACTTCAACCAAAACCATTAAAAAAAAAACATTTTCACTGCTTTTTTATTTTTTTATTTTTACACACACAATAAAAATGTTACTGAAAATAAATAAATGAATTAAAAATACTTTTATTAATTTAATACTTTTAAGTTGCCAAAGCACAATTTCTCATTTTCATTTAGTTGATGTATTAAAACTGAAATATAAAAAACCTACAAATATGTGTGTGTGTAATAATAATAATAATAAATTTTAATTTAAAATAAAAATACAATTCAAAAAAATTATTCATAAAAACAAGAAGAATATTAAAATCTATTTATTCAAAGCTGTGTTTTAAAAGCCTCAGCTATACTGAATAATTATGATTTAAGAATAAGTAATATTTGAGTAACATTTGCTTGAAAAAAAAAAACAAGTAAAAATTACAAATGATGAATGAAGTATAAAAAACGTTAAAATGTATCATATTTACTTGATGAATTAAAAATGAATAAATTAATTAATCAAACTAAACTTAACTTGCATGTGTGTGTATAGCACACAACAAATTTACTACATTAAAATTAAACATGTATTAAAAAACTTCTTCATAATTGGATAAAAAATTTGGATGAAAAAAATTACAGATTGCACCCACAAAGAAAATATTACAAAAAAACTAAAAAATGTGTATGTATATTTTACAATTAATTTCCATCACTTTTCCAGGCCATGATATTCCCAGGATTCCTTAATCCTGGGAATCCTGCACGAATCTCTGTGACATTTAGCATCTGAATACTCACCAACTTAAAGGTCAATACTTTATAGGTAATTGGGTCTTCTACAATCTTCTGAAGGTTAGCAGCCACTGAGAAAACACATATAGAAAAAAAACTGACATAAGGATTGGGCGATACAGCTAAATATCTGGATATGCAGTATATCTCAGCATTCATGTATTTGCTCTGAAATGGCTTGAAGCAGGGGTCTTGAACTCAAATTGCCCTATGGGCTACAAGCCCAATTGTGTGTAGCCGGGAATTTTAACTACATGCATTAATTGGTGCAGTTATATCGTTACTGATGCATGGCCAGACCCTTTAGAGCAGAGTAACTCATCTGTATCCCTAGCATATTGCTCTCGATGTTTAGTGAACTAATGACCCCTGGAATTGTTTCCTTTTGCAATTTTCTCCATGCAGATGAAGAAGGTATGAGCTCCATTACAAAACCAGGAGCATCACAAAGTGAAGTCAGAAGTCAAACATTTGTATTGTAAAATATTTGTAATTCATATTTTTATTATTAAAATATTAACATAAAAAAAAATTCTTAAAACATACATTTAAAAATATATATTATATGAATTATCATGAACAAAAACAAATATAGGAGAATAAAGTCAGAAAAATCAGCTTAATTCAAGAAAAAACAAGTTTTCATATTTCATGATCTGAATATTCATATTCATAAAATTCATAAATATTCATAAAAGATTTAATGTTTGAAGCATTATAACCAATTTCACTTAGTTTCTCAGAAACCAAGACTTATCTTCATTTCGCATGCCAAGTAAATCGTCTTGATTTTTAAAAAAAACAAAAAAAACTTATATTTGACATTTCTTGCCATAACTATGAAGTTAAGACTTTTTGCTCTGATTCAAAACCCTTTAAAATCTTAATTTGCGGAACAGCGAATTTAGGCATCTTAAGATCTTCTTAAGGCCAGAAGAAATGCTGTAGTTTAATGCATTTGAGAATGCACACGCAACTTACCCACAACCACATCATGACCATTGACCAGACCAGCAGAGAAGAGCTCCTGAGAAACTCCATCAGCAGTGTCTGAGCAGAAAACACACAGACGCAAAGCATGATATCACAGCAAGAAAGCCGTCAGAACACAAAGTTAAAAGCATGTTCTACCAAACCCACGCATGCAAACATCATCAAACAAGTCGCAATGGCCTGGACTGCTCTGAACACGTCAGATCTCGAGCTGGGCGGTCCAACACCATGTAGCAAGCAATGATAAAAAGAAAGCAGAGTTTAGCTGTTTATGGTTTACAACTTCTGCCACTTTAAGATATAATCGACTGATGCACAGTCAAACTGTCTCATCCAATCAGAATGGAAGTTTTATAATTAGAGTTTAACTTTTAAAGTAAATTTTACATGTTAAATGTTGACTTAATTATTTGTTATAAATGATGGACGAATGAACAGACAGATAGATAAATAGATAGATACAGATAGACAAACGGATACAGACATACAGATATTTTCATTGAAATTTCAGCAACAAAATGAGAACATGAGTACACAAACAGTGAATAAAGTGAGATTTTGGTGAGATCTTCTCACAGGCAGAGCTCATCATGAGTCAGAGCAGGAACTGAAGGAATACTGCGAGATCTTTCACGCTGAGTGTCTCTTAAGGTTTCTCTACTGCTAATGCTGCCTTCAATTCGCTCCGGAAAGATCATTTTATAAGACGCACTGAACACCAGCACAATGTCATAATTACCAGTAGGAAACTGGATTTTCTTTGAGCTCCGGCTTACTGAGCTGGAGGCGTTTCGGCACAGCAGAATTAAATTGGTATTAATCATACTCAGTTTTCAGCGTGCACAGTGACGCCATTTACTTCATGTGAAAGTCTTTTAGTATGCTATGTATGTTAAAACCTGGAATAAAGACCTGATCAACTTAAACTGCAGTTTGATATGAAATGCAATGAAAATTATGTTGTAATTTTTGGAGACTTGCAGTCAATTAATTTGATAAAATCCAAACAAAACTGGTATCACAGCAAGGATGTGCTTCCCTTTCCATTTTTTTAATGTAATTAACGCAGTATTTGAGATATATCATATCTAGATTAAAATGGTTCATTAAAGATCTTCCAAAGGCATTCAGAATTTGTGTGCTACCTATTATATTTGAGATATCTGTGTGTCAGTACTGCCATCTTA
>JAUCMU010000151.1:19967679-19989441 GCA_032275025.1 Enteromius treurensis
TTACCGAAACTGCCAAAGAGCCCTGTGAATTACCCTGGGAACACACTTAGATGTATAATAATACTCAAAGTTAGCTTTAAAGTCAAACTGTTTACTTTCTTAATGCAGATGTCTGGACTTATTGGGAGTGATTTATCAGTGCATGTTATTCTAAAGGAAAAAAAAGAGTTTGTCTTTGTAATTACTTAAATCAAACTGTAGTAACTGGAACTTCCCCTAAAGACCACAAAGGATGAAAATGAATATTATAACATCAACCAGTAGTGAATGTTATGTGGTAGTCACTGTAGCAGATTCACATTAGAGTTTCAGTACTTTATGGCTTGTTACAAGCAAATTTATGACATAACATTGCATTAGTATTTTTTGAGAAGAATAAATACTGTATTTCAGATTGGTTGTGTTTAACTTGTATATACTTAAAACATTCTTTTAAAAATGTTTTAGTAACAATACACTTAATTTCATACTTGATACATTTTCTTCCTTTTTTTATTTTTTACAAATGTCAAATTACATTACAGTATGTAAAAGTTAATGTTAGGAAAAGTTATTGTTGAAAGTAATTTATTTAAAAAAAAGTAATTGCATAATTAATTGCATTACTTTGTTACTTACATTTTTAAAAACCTTTAAAACTAATTTGAAATTTTAATTCAGATGTTATTAAATGTAAATGTAATGCATTACTTTAAAAAGTTACTTAATAACGTAATCTGATTACGTAGCATTACTTGCAATACATTACCCCCAAATTAGTAGCGAATAAAAATTAGTAGCGAATAGCAGTTAAAATTGTTTTTAAACTGTGTGTTCACAAAATGCGAATTATTCTTATACTACATAATAATTCAGGTCTGATAGCTCACATCATTACCAGCACTTGATGAACGCATAGTCATGCACATTTGTTTTCGCATAAGTAAACATTCATAGTCACACACAAACACATGCGCAAAGACCAATATACATGCATGTAAACAAAAGCAGACTTCAATGCTGCTGCTCCTGATACATCAAAACAAACCGTCATGATTCTTTTCCATGGCAATGCCGCCTGGCTGTCTATATAAACAAAACCTCACAACTATGACATAACTCACATTCCAGTTACCCTAAAAAAACCCAGCACAACTTTATTAGCCCATGGAGAGAGCTGTAAAACTAAACTGCAATCATTTGGGCCATGTTACGGAGAATGCAGTGGCAGCTACCCGCACGACTGATTTTCGATGAAGTTTCTCGCAAGCCCGTATTTAGCGGGCAGAGGGGAGTTGATGTGAGTAGTTAGACAGCTATGTGCTGGTCTGAGCGTACATTAAGGGAGGGGGATATTAGGTATCCTCTGTTATTAGTGGCAGGGACAGAATCCCTCTGTCTCAGCCCCTTTGAGGGCATGCAGAGGGGATATATTATGGGATATTAAAGCATAATGACGGGGCTGTGTTTGCTGGGCCATGGGAAAGTGGTTAGTGCGTCTCACTGCGGCCCGTTAGCCCAAAGCCAGAACCGGGTCAATCCACCACATATAGTCATTAGGGTGCAGGGGTAGAGGGGCGAAGGGGTGGGCAAGGATATGGGGTCTCGTTTCAACCCAAACCACTTCACTCGGCCAAACAATCTCCCACCACTCTCTTCCCCTGCCAACCAGAACCTTCAACCGATGGACAGAGACTGCGGTATTCAGTCTGGGTGCATGGTTGTTACCATGCCAATGGAGCATCCCGGTCCATAGCCACAGTGGGATGAGGCATACAGGAAGCCGCAGCACCACCAAAACAACTGAAAGAAGCGGGCAAGTGGTTTGCGGCTCAAGGCACATATTAAAAATGGGTACTTTTGCAGATTAGTATTTGTACTTCACAGACACACACACAAAAAGAAAATAAACATTGTGTTTTTCTGCTAAACTTAATTTCATTCAGCTATTAAGTTATGCAGGGAGAATGGGAAATAATCTAACCGACAGGTCCAGATATTTAGAGTGCTAAACATATCATGGGTGTCACCGACACTATGGCGATTCTCTCAGGTAGCATCTTTGATAGCATCTTTGATTAGAACGAGCACCGATGTGCCTGTGATTTCTCAAAACCTGTCGGCGAGTCAAAATAAAAAAAAAAAGCTAAAATAGTGCAGTCTGAACTCGGCATTACTGCACATTTCGATCCAGTTATAAAGAGAAATGTCCACTGAGTGCCACTAAAACACAGGTTCAATATGTGAAGCCTGATACATTGTTATAATGCTGATAAAGGTATTTCTTTCAACTTTTTACAAAGATTTGAACTGTTTTGTTGGACCGTAGTTACATAGAATTTTAACCTGTACATCTATGTACTTTGTGAGCTACCGAACAAACTGGTCAATGAAAACGCATAGATATGAAGCTGGATATGTGTGATGCTAACATTCAAAAGCATCAGTTTTCAAGTCTCCCAGCATATTGTTTTGGAGTGACCTGAAATTTTTCAAGTAACTGTGCAAAAAAATAAATAAATAAATGCTTTTCTAATCAATACTCTGTAAATTTGTGTGAAAAGGGAATCAAAGGTGCCTCTAGTTTTCATTTCCTTTGGAAACTGCAGTAATATGTTCTTGTTGGTACGTATTTCGTGTCTCGCTAAAAGTGCACCCGTACGTTTATGCCATGATAGTATGCCAGGTAGTAAATGGTTTTTGGGAGAAAAGCAAGAGACTTCGTTGTTTAAAATGTTCAATTATTTTGGTATATTTCAATTACATTTCAATTACACTGGGTTAACAATGTGTTGAAGAGTAGCAGTTTGGCTTTGGCAGTGTCTGCATTTTATACTTGCTGTTTACTGTAGCTAGAGAGAGAGAGAAAGTGAAGATGACATAAATTCAATTTGTGGGTTTGTAACCATTAAAACATAAGCTTTCAGCGAGTGCAGACAGACCCATTTATTCACCAGACAACAAATAATGTTTGCTTACATTTTTTAGTGATCATAACAGCAGTATTTTGTTAAATTAAACTATGCAAATTGGAGAAAAGCAATCCATTCTTAGCGAACTCCACCCTAAAAGTTCATCTCCTGATGTGGAGCAAATCACTCTTTCCCTCATATTTAGATGTGCACACACACACACACACACACAAAAATCCCTTTCCAACTATTTCGATCAGAGCCATGAGCTCTAGTTTCACTGCATTCCTCAGAACAAACCATGCACAGATAACTGACTTTTTAATGAGTCACTCCCACTGTGTGCATATATATGTTTAAATGTTCACATGTGTGTGATCTGGTGACATATTTCTTATATATAGCATATGCATGAGAATGTACATGTATGGAGAGCCAAATCAGTTGCAAGCAGTATTTTGCTTTATGATCAATAAGCATTGTTTCATTGCAACTTATTGTTAACATTGAGTGTGTGGTCACAGATGCTCATTTTTAAGCATTTTATAGCATTTATAACAGATTTGAATGCAACTCATGGAACTCATCAGAATTTAAAGTTGAAACAATTTGTTTTGTAATAAATGTTCCTTTGGATTAGCTAAAGGCATGTGACTCAGCAAAAGAAAGCGCACAGCTAATGAAAGTATGGACGTGTGTTTGGGGGTGTAGTTCTTGAAAACATTTGATTAAGTACATGAATCAGAGATGACTAAGGCATGTTTAAAATGTTTGTTTTTAATATTAAGGCAAATTTCTTGCTGCAGTACTTGGCGTGACTCAGGTCTGAATAATCTGGCGGTGGACAGCACCTGATAAATAGCTTACATTCTCTTCTACTCTGCCCGCAGTCCATCAATCTAATGATGCTTCAGGAAGTGCAAATGGAGCCTCTGGAACACTTTTAGGCGACTGTTCCACATAACATTATTTTAATCTGAACGCACTCTCTCTAATCAAACAGATTTAAGTCAGGATTGCTCATATTATTCCTTCAGATTCATAACAGATTATTCTCTGTGTCTGTCAACCACTGAACGTATCTATCTATCGTCATGTCTGTCTGTCTTTCCATCTGCCTGTCAATCAGGTTGACAATCTACATCACAGGCTACGTTCGATTACAGTACACAATACCATTATAACATTACTGTACCAATTAGTTGTGTATATAGCTTGTACATTAAATACAGTGTTTAATTTATACATTAAATAAGCTGAAAAAAAAGTATGAAATGAGCCGCCGCCAAACACGCGTTAGCTCTGCGCAGCAGCGCGCGACCTGTTCCAGAACACCTTTCCCGAACGTTAGACAAAATTAATATTAACGCTTACAGACCGTGTTTTACATTTTGCAAAACAAACAGAAGATGGTCCGTAATTATGCATTTGTTTAATTATGTTCAGATGTTTAAAAGTGGTATTGTGAGGAGTTTTCACTCGTCTCCGTGTCAGAGGTTAATTAATATACTTTAAAATATCATTTAATTCAGTAATGCAAATCAGAATTTTTATCAGCTGTTACTCCAGTTTTCAAACATCCTTCAGAAATCATTCTAATATAATGCAGTGTTGCAGTGTTTAGCTGCCTAACATTTTGTTCTAGATACTTTTATAAATAAAAGGCTAAACAGAACAGCATTGATAGTAAATCAATATATTGAAAGGATATCTGAAGGATTATGTGACATTGAAGACTGAGTTAAAGGCTGATGAAAATTCAGATTTGCATAACTGAAATAAATTACATTAAAAAAATAAACATTAAAATCTGTGTTTGTGTTAGGGCTGCACAATTAATCACTGTTCCATTGTGGTTTTAGTATAATATTATTATACCATTCATAGTTCTTAGCCCGCCCATACTTCCTTTGATGCTACATTCTATTTCGCGAGCGAAGTTAGTCTGGCAAAGCTGCCGTTTTAGAGCATTTCCATTCCCAAAAAAGTGGGAACCAATGAGAAAAGTAACTATAAGTCCAAGTAACTATTAACTAACTACTTTAGTTTTTTTTTATCCGATAAATATTTCTGTAAGTACTTTTACTTTTACTTGAGTACAGTTTTAGGGTACTCTACCCACCTCTGCCTGTGATGTAGGTGAATACTTTCTAAAGTGGGACCCCCATGAAAAGAACTGAAAAGAGTTTCCACCTGAAGTTTTTTTAAATGCTGCATCTCTGCCCAAGTCCAGCTTCCTCTACACAAGTGTGAGAAAACACTGCTCCCTGCGGCTCATGCATATTCATGGCCACAAGGTCCTGTTCTAGGCTGAAAGAGCTTGGCGAGGCTTGTCGCTCGCATTGAGGAGCTCTGCGGAGTAGCTTACTGGCAGCTATTAAAACGCCTACCAAATGGATTCACATGCAAATGCGTGTCTGAGTAAAAGACAATCTTAATTTAGGCAGTTCTCTGTGTGACAGAGAAGTGCAAGTTTACATAATGTGCTGAATGGGGATTAAAACATAAACTAGGCAAGAACTAAACTTGTTATTATGTGTTTTTGGGCAAAAAGATAAAGTATGTTTTGACGGAGCATATGCGGACTGTCTTTGCACACCCTCCTTGTCTCATCCCCGTCGTGTTCCCACCTCCTCTGGACTGCGCCCACATTTGAACCTGAACTGATTGGGAGTCAAAAGCAGTTGCTGGGGCCGGTTTAGTGGAGCAGAAGCGGTTGCTGGGGTAGCAGTGGTTGCCAGGGGCAGGCAGATTACTAATCGAGGGCAGAGAAGAGGGAGGAGAGTGGTAAAGCCATTTGGGGGGCTTTAACATATGAAAAGCAAGAGACTAGGGCTAAGGACCACTAAGGATGAGTCCAGGCAGGATGCCCTCTCTCCCTGTCAAAGACGGGGGCTAATGGTGGAGCAGGGGCTGTAGAGGCAAGGGGGCAACAAAAGCCCTATTGAGTATGAATGAGTCCCCCACACAGCCAGAGACAGGGGGAATTCCTGTAACTCTCCACTGTACTGGAATGACATGAAAAGATTACCATACCAGTGGACGTTCCATGCTCTCCGTGTAGCCGTGGATATCCATAGGAGAGAAACTTGACCCTTGTGATTTATATGATATGAAAAAGGGAAACTCCTTTACAGCCATGAAAAAGCCTCATTTGTCCATTTGCTCTTGTAATTTTTTATTTATTTATTTTTTTTATAAACTACCAGTGAAGCATTCTGAATGGTGCAGAATTGTGTGAGTGTATTCACAAGTAAATGAGTCTTTGGGATTTCAATTAAGGATGGGCACTTTCAAAAACAGGACAATTTCAGGAAAATTTTGTTTCAAGTAATATATATTTTTAACAACAGTGTCATTTCCATTTTCCTATCTTATATGATGTGTTCTGTGGTTAGCATGACATTTAAAATGTTGTTAAAAGTCACAATTGCCAGATTAAGTCAGAATTGTGACATGTAAAGTCAGTTGGAAGTTATAAAGTCACAAATGCGAGATAAAGTCACAATTGCGAGATATAAAGTCACAATTGCGAGATAAAGTCATAATTGAGAGATATAAATTCAGAATTGTGAGATATGAAGTCACAATTGCGAGATATAAAGACAGAATTGTGAGAAATAAAGTCAGTTGCAAGTTATAAAGTCACAAATGCGGGATAAAGTCACAATTGCGAGATATAAAGTCACAATTGCGAGATAAAGTCATAATTGTGAAATATAAAGTCAGAATTGTGAGATATGAAGTCACAATTGCGAGATATAAAGTCACAATTGTGAGAAATAAAGTCAGTTAAAAGTTATAAAGTCACAAATGCGAGATAAAGTCACAATTGCGAGATAAAGTCACAATTACGAGATATAAAGTCAGTTGCAAGTTATAAAGTCACAAATGCGAGATAAAGTCAGAATTGTGAGATATAAAGTCACAAATGAGAGCTATAAAGTCAGTTGCAAGTTATAAAGTCACAAATGCGAGATAAAGTCACAATTGTGAGATATAAAGTCAGAATTGTGAGTTATAAAGTCACAAATGCGAGATAAAGTCACAATTGCGAGATATAAAGTCAAAATTGCGAGATAAAGTCAGAATTGTGAGATGTAAAGTCACAGTTGCGAGATATAAAGTCACAATGGCGAGATATAAAGTCAGAATTGTGAGATAAAGTCAGAATTGTGAGATATAAAGTCTCAATTGCGAGATATAAAGTCAGAATTGTGAGAAATAAAGTCAGTTGCGAGTTATAAAGTCAGAATTGCAAGATAAAGTCAGAATTGTGAGATATAAAGTCTCAATTGCGAGATATAAAGTCAGAATTGTGAGATATAAAGTCAGTTGCGAGTTATAAAATCACAATTGCAAGATAAAGTCACAATTGCAAGATAAAGTCACAATTGCAAGATAAAGTCACAATTGCGAGATATAAAGTCAAAATTCCGAGATAAAGTCAGAATTGTGAGATGTAAAGTCACAGTTGCGAGATACAAAGTAAGAATTGGGAGATAAAGTCAGAATTGTGAGATATAAAGTCAGTTGCTATAAAGGCACAAATGCGAGATATAAAGTCAGTTGCAATTTATAAAGTCACAAAATTGCTAGATAAAGTCAGAATTGTGAGCTGTAAAGTCACAATTGCGAGATATAAAGTCAGAATTGTGAGATAAAGTCAGAATTGTGAGATATAAAGTCTCAATTGCGAGACATAAAGTCAGAATTGGGAGATATAAAGTCACAATTGCAAGATAAAGTCAGAATTGTGAGATATAAAGTCAGAATTATGAGAAATAAAGTCAGTTGCGAGTTATAAAGTCACAATTGTGAAATATAAAGTCACAAATGTGAGATAAAGTCACAATTGCAAGATGAAGTCAGAATTGTGAGATATAAAGTCAGAATTGTGAGATATAAAGTCACAATTGCGAAATATTAAGTCACAATTGTGAGAAAAATTCACAATTGTGAGATATAAAGTCACAAATGCGAGATAAAGTCACAATTGTGAGATATAAAGTCAGTTGCGAGTTATAAAGTCACAATTGCGAGATATAAAGTCAGAATTGTGAGATATAAAGTCAGTTGCAAGTTATAAAGTCACAAATGCAAGATAAAGTCATAATTGTGAGATATAAAGTCACAAATGCAAGATAAAGTCATAATTGTGAGATATTAAGTCACAAATGCAAGATAAAGTCATAATTGTGAGATATAAAGTCACAAATGCAAGATAAAGTCACAATTGCGAGATATTAAGTCAGTTGCAAGTTATAAAGTCACAAATGCGAAATAAAGTCACAATTGCGAGATATAAAGTCATTTGCAAGTTATAAAGTCACAAATGCTAGACAAAGTCACAATTGCGAGATAAAGTTAAAATTGTGAGCTATAATATATATATATATATATATATATATATATTTGTATTTGTTTAGAAATATATAGTTTTTAATGGACTTCTGTAGATTTGTGAAAAAAAATAAAAGCAAATTGATCACATTCTTATTCTAATTCTGCTCAGTGAAAACAAACAAACCAACAAAAAACACCATCATGATGAACAAAAGTAAAGCAATCTTATACATGAAATACATTTGAAGACTGCGAGCTTTATATGATGCAATACTAAACTAATCTATAAGTTTTAATCTAGAAAATCAACCTTTGGGACAAGAAGTTGAAAAACACCCCTTGAATATGTGTGTGTGCTCGTGTTTTGTGTGGGATTTCAGCTGTAAACCTAAGACTTTATTTCCTGTCTTTGCAGGCATAATGACTTGGATTTAGTGCAGTTATTCTATGATTGCACCAATTAGTGGTTTTACTGGTTGCCCCCAACCCCACACCAGCAGGCTTACTATGTCTGTCCATCTGCAAAAGGTCTAACCCGGTTCAGACCAGGAATTTTTTTGTGTGTTAATTGCATTTGTGTTTTTGTTGTGGTTCTGTTGCCTGGAAGACTATAGGTCAGGGTCAGTAGATGCAAATCGCTATTTTACTTTAATAGGTGACAGTTACAAAAAATATGGTATATATATAAATGTAAATCATTCCGAAACAACATGTGGTTATTTTTCCAAAAAAACAAAAAAAAACAAAAAAAAGCTGGATTTTTGAACAAAGTATGCACATTTCAGTATGATTCACATCATTCAAATTCATAAAAAAGCCTTTCTAGTAAAACAGAGGAGGAGGTTGGTGTTTCTGTATATGTGTGTCTGTTTACTTCAGTGGTACATGATCACACTGTAGACTTTTTGCATGTTTGGAGGGCTGTTATGTGTTGATGACTTGTGTTCTTTTATGTTTTGTGAAGATTGGGTTCTACTAAAGTCATTTCTGTCCTTGATATTTTTGAAGGATTTTTGGCTCTTAGTGATGGGTTATGTAAATGTCTCATGTCCTCACCTCTTGACACATCATGGCCCGACTCGAGAGGATGCAGAGCAGACTTAACAATTTTGTCCAGCATCGGGACACACATGCACAAGAAGTGGTGAGCTGGAGGCGATTAGTCACAGGGTCGGGTTCCCTCCCTGTTTTTATCAATTAACACTCAGGACGTGGGAAAGAGAAGAGGAAAAATGCAGGGATTAAAGAAGAGACGGACAGCAGCATATGCCACTAAAGCGTTTCCTCTTGTGCTTTCCTTTACACACATACACACACACACATCTCTCTGTCCGGGCCATGTTTTTCTCTTTCTATCCCAAATGTCTCGACAAAATTCCTTATCCTAGAGTCTCTTTTCTTTACTTGCCTAGTGAAATACAAACCGCATATTCACATAATTCAGATACTTGACTTAAGTAGGATGTTCTTGCTGAAAAGACCAGAATATATTGTAACCCCAGCATGCTTATTAACCGTCTTGTTCTGCTGTGATTTACCAGAGACCCCAATTATTCACGTTTAAAAATAATAATAGTAATTTTGAAATTAACCTCTTACTTTGCTTTTGGTTTCTTTTAAAAAACCTTCCCCTGGCCTCATAAAAACCCTCTTGACAGATATAACTGAAGCTTCATCTTCGTTTTTTTAAAAAATATTATTTGTCATGCATTTTTCTGGAAAGTGAATCATCTTTTATTGTAATGTTTCTTCTGCAGCAGACCAATTTGAGACCAGCAAACAAATAAAAGAGACAAAAATAAGTAATAGACAAGAATGCTTTAAAAAATATATATATTATTTAAGGTTTTATATCTGTATTTGCTTATGCAGGGATCTAACCATGTATTTTAAGCAGTGAGAATTCCCATTATTTTAGTTCAATATATAATTAATATTTTAAAATAACTCCTCTTTCTGCACTGTTCTCCAAGTCTGTAGGGCCACAAGAGCTGTGTTTAATGAGAGTAAAGCAGGAGAAAGGTCTCTCTTACTGTGGAGACACCAGGCAGTGGCCTTGGCCTCTAGTGAGAGTGTAACATGCTGGCTCATGCATACTAATGATATTTAAACGTTTCTTAAAGTCATTGTCAATGCAAATCTCTATGCGTCAGGGCTAATCAGCATTAATCTAATGAAAATGCAAAGTGACCCTTTCAACATGCACACACACACTCTCCAGCCCCTTGATTTTAGCGACGGGGTGTTTGGCACCCCATGATGGTTATAAATTATCTCTATGGTTATAAAGAAGAGCTTATACCATGAGCACCCACACACTGAGTGTGTGTGTGTGTGCGTGTGAAGCTTCACTTTGCATTTCTATTAGATTAAAGGAATAGTTCACCCAAAAATGAAAATTCTGTTATCATTTACTCTCCCTCAAGTAATTCCAAACCTGTACAAATTCATTTGTTCTGCTGAACACAAAGAAAGATACTTTCTAAAATGTTTGCAGAGTCAGTGGTGACCCAAAACAGCCTGGTTTCAAATTTTCTTCAAAATATCTTCTTTTGTGTTCAGAAGAACGAAGAATATATACTGTAATGCATTTCAAGTCAGTCCAGATCAATTCTGTTCAATGCAGTTCAGTACAGTTGAGTAGTTTAATTCAGTTCAGCCCAACTCAGTTAAATAGTTTAGTTCAATTCAATTAAAGTCAATTTGGTTCAGTTTAAATATTGTTACGACCAGGTATATTCACTTTAATTCAGTACTAATAGAATTCAATTCAGTTGAACTCTAGTATGTGTAAAGGAGGAAAAGAGAAATGTTAAATAACAAAACAACCTTGCATACAGAAATACACACTGGTACTTTAAGCCATAAGCTCTTTCTGTATAATGTCTTTAAACACATCCATGTTTTCCTTAAAAAGTCTAAATAAAACATTTGTGTTGTGCCTAGCAATACGTACAGCAGACACACAATATATCAGTTCATAGGGAAGTTCAGATGTTGAACTTAATGTATTTTAAATGTCCCAGCATTCACCCTGCCAGACACACAGCTGCCGAGACTGTCTCACTTTCCCTTGGAAAGCTATTCCCCCCTGATGTCCTCCAAAAACGACAACATCCTCCTGCTGTCCTCTCAGGCCTTGTTCCGGAGGGAGTTACATCAACAACAGGCCTGCGTGCTTTGAAGAACAGAGGAATAATAACTATTCCATGGCTGAACATTCAAACATTGCACAACTGGTGGAAATCTTGAAGAGTAAATGTGGGCCTGATGTGAGCAAACACTTTAAAATGAAAGAGTGAAGAGAGACACTAGAGAAACAGTCTTGTCCCCCACAGACACAGAAAAACAGAGATAAGGCAGTGAGCTTTCCTCTCTTCCTAAGCACCGCAGGGATAAGAGAGATTAGAAAAAGATGAATGAGCGAGATGATGAGACAGATGCAAACAGTATGTGCTTGGGGTCGACTGCATTGATAAGCACCTGAGGGAAATGGACAGAAGACTGAAGCGTCTCAACACCTCACTTGTCTGGCTGTGGTGATGACCTCTGCAGGACTGCTGTTGTTTATCTGGGATGGGTTTCTAGGTGACAAGCAACAAACAAGAGAAAGAGTTTTTTGGATCAACTGTTTCCTTGAGAGGTTTTATTGGGCTGATTAAACTCAGACGTGACTGTATAAAGACATTATGAGCAACAGACTGACTCAGCCTGCTATTACTTTAGCGTCACTCTTACAAACAGGAAATTTACACATGACATGTTTTGGTTTTGTAATATGCTCTGCTGAGATGGTTTTAATAGAGTTGATGTTGGGGCTCTCGTGTTTCAGATCAAAAAGATGAGAGCCAGTTTGTTGTTTGATTCTCACTTGTTTATTCTGGTAGAGCAGAAGCATCTGTGCAAAATTACAGAAGAAAAGTTAGCCAGTATCATTCAAATTTTTTAACAAAAAAAAAAAAATCTTTTATTGTTATTATTATTATTACATTTTTGATATATTTTAAAAAGACAAATTACAAAGACGTTTGATAACCCAAGTTAATTATTATTTTTTTGCAGCATTAAAATCTTCCTGCTTTGTGTTTGGACATTGCATGTGGACCATAATAAATCATGAATAATAACATTTATTTTAATATCCTCATCATAATCATCAACAACAGAAACAACACTAATTATAGCAATAACAATACATTATATTATATAATAATTATTATTTTTAGTGTTGTTGTTACTGTTAATATTGTTGCTGTTATTACATTACTGATTAGTATAATAATACTATAATAAAAGTTTTTGTTTATGTATGCATCTGGGGCCTGTTCCATAAAACATGTTTACCAAATAAGACAGGCTTATGGCAAACAGACTTATTTTAATACAAATTAACTGGCAATAAGTCAGACTAACTGAAATAAGCCTGGCTTATACTCTAATCTTGGTTTTATGGAACAGGCCCCTGGAGTGATGTGGGCTGCTCGTAAATTATCGTGATGTTTTTATCTGCTGTTTGGACTCTCATTCTGATGGCACCGATTCACTGCAGAGGAGTCATTGATGAGCAAATGATGTAATGCTAAATTCCTCCAAATCTTTTGGATGAAGAAACAAACTCATCTCCATCTCAGTTCCCAGTTCATTTTTGGCTGAACTACTACTACTACTACAACTACTTTAGGATTATTGTGAAATGCCTATAATTAAAAAACGAATGGGTAAAATGGAGCTAAACGGCGTCAGGCTGCTCAAAAAACAAATTGCAATTTACCTGTGACTATTTGCATTTCCATATAATGTGTGTGTGTTTGTGTTTACATGCATATGCATGTGTATGGCAGAACCTGCATGAGAAGGCACAGCTGTTTTTATGTTGTTCCTCACCAACAGCTCATCCATGCTGGTCTGGCATTTCTCCAGGTTGATCCTCTTGATGGCCACACGCTCTTGTCGAGGGCTACAAAGCGCTGCCTGGACGACTGCTGTGGCTCCGCTACCTACAAAACACAGTAGACACGTCTCTAATGAACAAAGCACACGCCGTGTCAAAGACATTATTCTAGATGAAAGGCAGACAGTAAACATGCCCTCTGGAATATAAAAGCCTGTACGCAGCAGGTGCAGCTGATCATATGATATGCTTATAGGATTGATAATAGATGTGTGTGACGCTGTGATAAGTAGCTTTACTGTAGGAGCGACGAACTGCATGCTAAAAGTTATATATATATTGTTTTTTTTTGTTTTTGTTTTTTTAGCTAAATCAATTAAAAATTTATTTTTTAACTACTTTTTTTTACATGATGTTCTATATATTATTTATATGCATGAACACACACACACACACATATATATATATATATGAATATGACTATTCAATACTATAACAGTACAATATATAATATTGTGTTTAATTACATACTATACTGTAATTATATACACTACCAAGTTTGTTGTCAATAATACTTAACTTTTTGTTTGTTAATTTAATTAAAAATACAGTCAATTATTATAATACTGTGAATTATTATTACAACTTAAAATAATTGTTTTTACATTTTAATATGTTTTATAATCCAATTTATTCTTGCAATGCAAAGAATTTTCAGCATCCCTTTCTGCAGTCTTCAGAGTCACATAATCCTTCTAAAATCCTATTAATATGCTGATTTATATATTATTAATTATTGATTATAGATATTATTAAAGTGGTCATTTTGCCTATTTAGTTGCGAAAAGAAAAAAAAAAAGAGCGCGAGTAAATATTATGCACAAAACCCCCAAAGGTGATTAAATTCCATTTAAATTCAGTAATTTGTGTGCATATTATTTGCAATCATTCGATTCTATTTAATCCGGCTGCAAGGAAAATGATTTGGACCCTTGGATTTACCATGTATATTATATCTCATTCTCAAACAACTCATCAGGAAGTGACAAACACAGTCTGTTCAAGCAAATAACAATACAAACTACTTCATTTCTATATAAAACACACACAGCGCGAGTGGAAAAAGTGTGCGAACTCAATTGGCCTTACTTTGGCAGCAATAACCTCTTCTAAGTAAAACGGTTTCAGTTCTGCAGTAGTTTCAGGTTGGCTATCTCTGTAGGTCATCTAAAGCATCTCAGTCAGGTTGAGGTCAGGACTCAAAGCCATGGACAGACAGATGGCTCTCAGTCTCCTAAATGGTCTGAATCTTTTAAACTTTGAAATTAATTTTTCCCTGCACGACAGAAAGCTGCCCAGGTGACCTTTTGCACATTTTTGACATGCAGCAATGAGGACAGAAATGGTTTCCTCTTTGCAGGACACCCACAGCGATGAGTACAGAGCACAGACGGGAATATCTTCATACAAAACCACTGTCTGTCATTGACTGAACTGGGAAGTGAGGCAAAATGAAACTGCATGGGTTCACATACTTTTTCCTGTAAATGTATTCAGCGTTATGTATATAGGCCAGCAGCTACCATTCTCTCTATGTACTGAAAAAAGCCCCATTGGCTGACCACTAATCGTATTATATCATTTAATTTCTATAATTATATAGTTATAATTAATTTATATAACTACTTAGCTATACTGTAGAATAATAATAGTACTATCAAGCATTTAATTGTATCCAAAATAAAAGTTTTTGTTTACACAATATATGTTTGTATACCGTTTATATATCAAATATACTTCTATATGATATAATTTACGAGTATAAATACATACACGCATATAAATATTCAATAAATATATATTGTATGTGTGTATTTATATATGCATAATAAATATACACAGGACAGATACGTATTAGGTAAAAAAAATAATAATAATTTAACAGCACGAAATAAAATAATATATAATATGTTATATATTATATTCAGTATAATAGCATTTAAATGTTTATGATTTTTTTAATCAATGTGTTGTAATTCCATGATACAATGTACAGTAAAAACAGTAATACTGCAAAATATTATTACAATTTCAAATTGCTTTGGGTCAATTTAATACGTTTTAGCTGCATAAAAGTATTATATATAATATAATAAAACGCTTTGCTGATCCTAATGTGTAATATAAATATATATAAATATATATAAATATAAATATATATATATATACATACACACACACATATATATAAATATATACACACACATATACATATATAAAATAGACAGTGTAATAATTCTATTTGAATGCATTTGAAAATGAGTTGTGCAATTTCACCAAGCCGGACTGAAAATATTCCACATTTTCAAGAGAATTAATGCATAAAATATAACGCACTTATAGCCAATTGCTGATTCACATTTATGACACGTCACATTTGTGACTACAGTATAAACACAAACGCAGTGCTGCTATTCACACCGTAACAGTGTGTGACACACTGCCAACTGCGGCTGACAGATAAGGAGGGGGTCCTGACTGCGCACCGCACTGATTAGCAGAAGAAGTGCACAGAAACTATTGAGAAGCTCTCCGGTAATGCTAGCTCTTATCTGAGCTGATAGCATATTGCATATTGCTTAACACGCATCTCGACCCCCCTGCGCTCACAGCCAGGAAGAGGACCCTCTGTGTTTCTGCCTTTATCTACTTTGCGAGCTTCATATCTGAAGACAGTGCCTCCATCAATAACACTCCACTCAATTTGAGTTACACTTTTAGGGATTTGAGAATGCAGTGAAATGTCAATGAATTAAAAAAAAACTAAAACTGAGGGATAAATGTCATAAAATAACAGCTATTGGTTATTAGGAAAAGTTTGCTAACACTTATTCACTATTAATTAACTACTATTTTTCCTCAATAATTTAAATTTAGCTGTTTATTAATAGTCAGTAAGGCAGTTGTTAAAATTTTGGTATTGGGTAGGATTATGAATGTAGAATAAGGAATTAATATGTGCTTAATTACTATTATTAAATGGCTAATATTCTAGTAATATGCAAGCTAGTAACTAGTTAAGTGTTACCAAAAGTCATTATTTGGAGGTTTGACACCCTGCAAACAGTGCATGCTCTTATGACCTCATATCAAACGTTTAATTGTTTATCTCTCAGTCATTTTTGTACAGTATTTCATTGTAGGTTTCGAAAATACAGAACTTTTTCTATTTATCATCTTAAATAATAGATGATTATTTATATAAGTTTACGTCAGTAACCTGCTATACTTTTATTTCAAGAAATTATAATACAAGCTATCAGAATTTTATTAAAATTTTTTGCCATACAAATATCAGCATCTGCACAAATTTGCATATTTTTGCTCCATTTGGGCCTATAATTTACATTTTGTGAGTATGAGCAGTCTGAAGTTTTAATAAACAGTTGTACTAAATTAGATTCTGACTATTTATATATATAGGGTTAATATGTGCACTGTGTTTGCTGTATAACGTAAAATATACATATAGATTATTAAAAAAAAAAAAAAAATGATGTGTGCTTTTGTCTCTGTGTCTTTAAGTGACGTTTATAAAGGTGCCATTGTACTTGAATTTCTCAAAAAGTGCTGTTCATACCTTTCTGTAGAACTCTCTGAATTAGCCACAATGACTATATGCACTTGTAAGAAACGAGAAGTGCTCGACATGAGCAGCAGAGGGCGTCGCGAGACGAGCGCAAACGCATCGCATGCAGCAAATGACACCTTTGAATCTCACAGACAGCGCTGAGGCGTGCGAGTGCAGATAAGATGCACACATGCACAACACACTCAGAATATGAATACTAAAATATTTAAAACCATCATAACGGCTCGTGTTGTCAGTGTTATAAGTGCTTTGTTAAATATCCGCCAGCCTGCGCAATGCATCAACTTCAAAGCCCTGAAACTTGCTTGCACTTTTTTGGCCCCAATAACATCCCTGTGTATAATAACAGCACGATTGCCTTAAACGTCAAAGCAGCCTGGTGTCTAACGGGACACGTGCTATTATAAAGCATCATCCCTCGTAACATGTGCGCTGTCATCAAACATGAGAAAGGAAGCTTCACTTGTCATATCCGCATTGCATTACTGTCATCATATGGGAAAAAGCCGGTAGGCCCAAACCAAGGCAACAGACCACAGCCTCTGACAAGCTCAAATCCATCTGCAACTACCCACCGATCACCTCCTGGAGCTCGTACGCCTCCTTGACAATGGGCCAGCTGGTGGTGAGCGCCGGCTGCGGGGTTTGGACGGCCGCCGGGGAGTCGCTCTGCTCCGCCATGATGCTGCTGAGAGAGTCGCTCTCACTCGCTCACCTCCGCGCTGCTGCTGCTGCTGCCGCTGCTGCTGCTGCTGGATCACTGCCGCCTGCGATCAACACATCCGGAGAGACACATCGCGAATCCTACTACAGCGAGGGCTGAGCTCATGAATATTCATTGCGGCGCGCCGGTGTCACTACAGCGTAGTGCGTGGATAATTAAATAGCTCATGAATATTAATTCGACCGTGGTGACGTTGTTTGGCGACCTTCGTTGCCGCATCTACTAAAGTTAGGTAGATATATTTATTCATTCATTTATTTGTGCTTTATAATATTCTAAGGCCCTGCTATTTAATTATTTATTTATTGGTGCTTTAGAATCAAAGGCCATGTTATTTATTTATTAATTGATGTCTGCTTTCTAATCTGAGCCCATATGCTATTTATTCATTTATTTATGTTTTAGCCACTGGATGCCACAGGCCTGAGAAGAGGTCGAGGACCTCAGACGATGCCATAAGTTTGATCGCAACATATAATAGTTGCTGTGTTAATAGTGTAGTCTACTTCGAGAATTTAGTCACGTTGGGTAGCCAAATTAATATTCATACTCAATTCTTGACGTCGTTAATAAAAAAAAATTCCCTTGCTGTGTTTGTTTATTTGCTTAACGATCTCACATGTAAAGGCTAATATATATATTAAATACCCTTTCAATCCCCTTTGAATCAATCTCTTTCGTCTAGTCTCATGAATGATCTCTCTCTCTCTCTCTCTCACACACACACACACACACACACACACACACACAACTAATAGCCTTATAAAACACTTTCATTGCATTTTTTTCAATAGCCTATACAATAAACAACCATTAATAGCCTTAATCTTCATAAAGATTTTAAAAAGAAGTAAAATTGTGTCAGATTTTGGCTTTATGTATAAAGAATTTCACAATAATTGCTGTATAATTTACGATATAATCACTATTTGTACTCACCTCTGTAAAACACACGCAAGTACACGCAAAAAAGGCCAGCACTGCAGTAGCCACTGGGATAACACTATCAGTCCACCAGCAGATGGCGCCATTTCATAAGATTTGACAGCAAAAGGTAGCCCTCTGGAGTTAATGTGCTCTTTTTTTGATGCGTGACTTTTATAGGAGGTTTATTGTAAGAAGCCAGACTAATACAACAAAAACTGCTAAATAACACGTGAAATCAGAGGATAACAAACTAATTAACAAAATTAATAATAATAAAATCAAAGATAAAAATGTATCTCATGTATCGGATGAACACTGCTTTCTTGTTAGAACACAGTAAAATAACATGGAAAACTAAAAGTATTAAGCTACTGGTAACAGAAAATTGTTAGAATAATTTCTGCTAATTAACATAAATAGCAGAATGCATTTATAGCAGATATAGCGGTTTATATAGCATTTCGATATAGCACTTATAACAGAAATAGCAGATATGCATATTAAATGAAAAACGAACTAAGCGAAAATTACAATGTTGCTTCGGCAATCAAGTTGCAGCATTAAATTTACAATTGTGTAAATAGAAACTAAAAAGAACCAAAAAACGTTTAAATAACAACATTTAAAAAAAAAAAAAACTAATAAAAATTGTAAAAGTACGCATCAAACTGAGTAAAAAATAAAACAAAAATCATATCTAAACCTACTTACAAAATACAGCTAGTATGATAAAAACGATATTAAATAATTATTACTTACTCTGTAATATATGTACATGTTACGCTAAAATGACACTGGTTATAAAAGGATTTATATTTACGTTAAGGCCCATGACGTTTATTATCAAGACGACGTTCATTCTATAATGTAGCTATTTAAAGTGCTCTATTTTCGCTCACTAATTTTGGCTATTAAAATAATTTTTTTAGTACTTCTTAAGATCAACAAAGTGTGCCCAACTGTGCTTTTTGGGAAACCATGAATAGGAACTAAACATAGGTTAATATTTTTTTTTTTTTTTTTTAAATATGTATTTATACGGCTTGTCAGCCTACACTTGAACCCTCAAAAAAATCTTTTTTTTTTTTTTTTTTCTAATAAAGTGAGAATGTTGAATAAAATCTTTGTTAATGTGTTAAGGTGAGTAAATAATGACAGCGGAATTTTTTTCTTTTTTTTTCCCCAGAACTGTTTCTTTAAGCGACGCTTTTATGATTGACAAGCGCATGGACCAATCAGCGTCGCGGAGGAGGAGCGCGTCGGCCGCGTTCTACTTCCCTACATTGAAGAGAGCGGAGACTCGCAACACAAACCATCATCATCACACTGGACCTGCAAAGATCAGGCGTGAAGGAGCGTCGCAAGCCGCATAGGCCATTGACTGCACATCAGCGCGGACGTCGAGACTTCAGATCCGCTGGAAATGGCAGGGATCCTGGCGTGGTTCTGGAACGAGCGGTTCTGGCTCCCGCACAACGTAACCTGGGCTGACTTGAAAAACACAGACGAGTCCACCTTTCCACAAGCCGAGGATCTGTATCTGGCGTGTCCTTTGGCATTCTGCATGTTTATGATCCGGCTGGTCTTTGAGAGGTACGTGTCTTCTTCTTCTTCATCGTCATCATCATCATCACCAGCATCATCATCACTGCTAAAGATGTTGCTCTCAAGGGTTCATCCTCAGCTGATGGTGATAATGGTGATGGGACAGGATTGAGTTCCTTCGCTTTGTCAATGAATCTTTGTATGAATTAGGACAATGACAGGAACCCAATATGGCCCATCTTCTGGAATAATAATACTGATGATGAAAGTAGGTCAGTGCCTCTCTTTGTTGTTTAGATAATTCTTAGATGTGCCATCTATTACTGATTTTTGTACGAAATCTGAAGTTTGAGAATCTCCACTGACTCCCATCACAGGGGCATGTTGTCACGCTGTTGTATGGGGTAAGTTGTCACAAAGGGAACCAGTCAGTTTTACCACAAAAACTTAAATATTTACTAAATAAAGCACAAAATCAAGTTTAATATGCTTCATATTTTGTGTTAATGTCATGTAAACGCAGTAACCGCATTGAGACGATGTTTTAGAAACCCGTCCAAGGTATTAATCAGAATTTAGGGTCATCTTGTTTAAAATATTTACAAACATGACCTACATTTCTAAGAGTCTCTTGACCTACATTTTGCTGTTCATCACTCCTGAATATTTTGATTACATATGTACAGGAATATTCCAGTACCTGGAGAATGTAAACATCCAAATGAGCCATATCTACTTTGATATATAATAACAATAATAATAGTAATAATAATCATTTTTAATATAGATATTTTCAAAAGTCTCTTTTATTCACCAAGGCAGCATTTATATATTCTAACAATACAGGAAAAATAGTAATATTCTGAAAATATTTTTTAATTAATATATTTTTATTATATTATAATTATATAAACATGATATCTTTTTTCAGGATTGTTTTATGATTTGAAAGTTCAAAAGAACAGCCCTTATCTGTAATAGAAATATTTTAAATGTTTACATTATAGTAATATATTTTAGTGGTGTTATTATGATATTAATAGTATATGTATATTTTATAGCTTAATATTATATTTCTTAATATTATAAACATATTCGATTTTAGTTTAGTCATAAATGTGTTAATTTGTGTAAAAATAAATACGTAAATAAAACAATATTGACCTTGCTTTTTGTGCATATAGGTAATTATGAAGTTGGTAATAATACTCATGTTTTTGTGTGCACCCATGATATGTCAAGTCATTTAAACTGAAAATATATTATTTAAGATTTTAACATTATTTCCTTCATTTTATGTAAGTGATGTTAAAACCAAAGATAAAATTAATAAAAAACATATAGAATATACAAAATAAAACTTGTAATTCTTATTTATATGTATAAAAACATTTATATTAAATACATTTTATTTAATTTTTTTCACCTGACATTGCTGAAACATAATAAGTGATAGAAAATGAATAAAAGTGAGAAAAAAGTTAAAGTGGGAGGTTCATCCAAACTTTTTTGAACAGTCAATAAATAAAGAAATAAATAATAATTATACACACTACCGGTCAAAAGTTTGACAACAGTATGATTTGTGTTATTTTTAAAAAGATGTTTCTTATGTTCATCAAGGCAGGATTTATTTGATCAAAAACACAGGGAAAAAAGTTAAATTGTGAAATATTTTTTACCATTTAACCACACACACTATACGTCCCTACACAATCTAACATGTGTTAAACTGAACTGGAAATTAGGTGCTGGGCGTCCGGCCAGAGGAGAACTGGACCCAACT
>JAUCMU010000151.1:19993975-20006226 GCA_032275025.1 Enteromius treurensis
TTGTTCAAAGTAAAAGAAAAGGGGGGAAAAACAAGGTCATATTATGTTAGTTTTAATAAATAAAAATGTGAAAAAAACTTTCACATTTTCACAAACCTCTTTTTTTATTGTATTTGTGCCGTATCGAAAACATACCGAACCGTGACACTACTGTATCGTATCGAACTGTGATTTTTGTGAACCGTTACAGCCCTAATAGATATATATAATAAATCAAAATATTAAATGTACAGTATATAAGACGTATAACATACATATAATACATACAATATACACACACACACACACACACACACATATATATATATATGTACGTATACATACTTTTAAAAAAAAATACTTGTAAAAAGATTATTGCAAAATGTAAAAAAGAAAAAAGTTTTGGCTTGATGGTTCTGAAATAAATCATGATGATAAAAACTTTTTTTATCAGCCGTTTTTCTTTAAAGAATTTTTCAATTATTCAGGAATGTGATCAAAACCTGCAGAGACTTTGAATCAGAATCAAATTGAAGCGCTTCTCATAGTCACAGCAACGAGAGACGCCTCGATTACAGCGAATCACATCAGTGTAGGTGAACAGAACCATTTCTACATTCACTATGGGTTTTTGGTTTCTATCACCTCCTCTGAGTTGAATCAGTAGGTAATATGAGTTCATTTATCTTGGATCAAATGTAAGTGCTCCTACTGATGTTCATTTGGCAACGAGGCCGACAGAGTCTAATCCGCAGAGTGAACTTCTGAACTAAAGCAGAACAGCGGTCGCCATGTAAAAGACGAATAATGTTTCACCTTGTCTTGAAAGAAAGCGAGCGCTGCTGATGGTGAAGGCACAGGTAATCACAGTCTCAGAGCGACAGCGAGGCTCTTTGGCGTGTGTGTCTTTATCAGAGCTCATGTGCGCTGACGCACCGTCACTATTTTAAGCCACAACAGAACTGAGTTTCCTTGACAAATGTTCAGATTCTCTCACAAGCGAGATCCAGAAACAGAGCAATGAAGAGAGACCTCAGGGCGAAGCTCATCTATCTGGCATGTTAGCAGATACAACCGTCTAATTGGAAACTGATTGAGTTTGGATGAAATACATTAGTGATAGAAATCAGCTTTTGGGCTGTTATTTTTAGTATAAAACAGTAGATGTTCATTAAGGGACAAGTCATTTCCTTTACATCAAAAAAGAGCCTCTTTTTGGCTGAAGGTATCAGGAGAGGATTTATTTAGAAGTCCATTTTCAGAATTTGAGATGTGTATATATACAAATATACCCCAGCGACTTATGGTTTATGGGTTTTGTGGTCCAGGGTAATATATATTATACTGCTTTGAAAACAATAATAAAAACAAATAGATAGATTGATTAATTCATGGACTTGAACTAACAGTAAATAGTATATGTAAAATATTTAATTGCTAAATGCTACAATAACAAATAATAACCAAGTATTAAAATCTCAAACATGGCAAACTAGTGGCAGACTAGTATTTTTGATTATTTTACAAAATGAGTCTTTCAGTAAGTTATTTTATCAAACTATAAACAAAAACCCAATATCCGACTGAATATATTATGATTTTTATTAATGTCCTTCAATAGTGCTGCACTCTCAAAAGCTGTCTCTGGGGCTGAACACTTTTAAAAGATCCAAATATGTACCATTTAGTTTATAAAATGTGCATTTTGTTTACTAATTGACTTTAAGGTATACACCCTTTAGAGGTAAATACAAAGATGTACGTTTTAAAAGATTCGCGATATCGCGATAGGCACGTGTTCGATATCAATAAAAAATGTGTTCGATAAAGCGGTCAATATTTTTTTTTATTCTTCGTCGGAAGAAAACTGAGATTGCGAAGCTAGCTTGGTTGCATTAACAAAGGCACTTGCTCTTTGGTAACCTAGCAACGTAGGGAGTGATACTCTGACAGCCAGTCATGTAACACGTTGCACGTTTGGTTGTATATCGTTGTCTCTTCATTAGCAGAAAATGATTGCCGCCGCGAGGGTGGAAATTGTAAATAAAAGAGGAAAAGTCAGCTTGCCAGTATGGCAGTTTTTGGGATATTATAAGTGTGAACATAGTCAGACCAATGTTGTCTGTAAATTATGCGAGACCGTCGTCCCCGCCAAGACTGGTAATACTACGTACCAACTTAGCCGCGCTCATCCTTTGGAGCACAGCCGTATTCAACCAACAGCATCTGTAGCTGCAGCACCGCACAAGCAGCAGACCACCGTGGAGAGGTACTCTGCATCAGTGCCTTATGACAAAGACTCTAAACGGTACAAAGATATAACGCAGTGGCATTGAGTTTTCCATGGTTGTTGACATTTCTGTCTTAATAACTGAGGGGATTATGATCAGAGGAGGGTTAAGTTTAAAATAAAAATGTTTAAATGTAATATATTTTTCTCCTGGTCCTTATTTTAAATAGGTCATAAAATATCAATAATTATATGAAACGCGGATATCGTGATACAGTTTTCAGCCATATCGCCCAGCCGTGCTGTCACATCTGCTTTAGTGCCAAACTCTTGCTTTGGTTTTCCTAACGCTTCTTGTTTTACTGAATGAACTTGTATGTGAACTGAATGTATGAACGTATGGCCCCTTTTGGGCAGGCATTAATGGTCAGCAGACCCTTGTTCGTTCTGTTTGCATTTTCTTCAGTGCCATTCTGAGTCATTCAGACAAGTTCAAAGGGGTTCGGTGAGCTCGAAAAGTCAATGAAATGTTCCTAGAAAAGAGGGAATCATGAATTAGTGTGAGGAAGTGAATGCTTTGTTCACTGAAAGGATTGGTTCATTCACAATGCAAACCCCAGTACTCCAGACATTACGTCTTGCCTGCACAGCATGATTACTCTCGTATGTGCAGATGGCTTTTTAAAGACAATGTTCTTAAATGTGCACCAAGTGAATTTTTCAAGCTGTTAAATCCACATCGAGGCAGTTTGTTTGTGCTCTGACTGTGCAGTGACATGCTTCTGTCTGCTGTGTCTTCAGCACCCCGATGAGAAGAGGTTAGAGGGTCTGTCCAAGCAGCTGGACTGGGACGTGAGGACCATACAACGCTGGTTTAGACAACGACGCAACCAGGAGAAACCCAGCACATTGGCGCGCTTCTGCGAGAGCATGTGAGAACCAGCTCTTTTTTTTTTCTTCATCTAAAGCAGTGTTTGTGAGCTTTTAACACTCTAAAAGTGCCACCTAGTGGCAAAAAAAATCCATTTGCATTCATAACTTTATAGACCATGTACTTTCAGATTGCAGGATGTTTTTATTCACTTAGAGCTGTGCTACACACTGCATTTAAAGAGTTTTAACGATCTTAAATAGGGCCACTTTAAGAAAAGATTTGACTTGAAATGATTTGCTGCTGAAAAAATAGATGTTATCGGGGCAGTCGTGGCCTAATGGATAGGGAGTTGGTCTTGTGACGCAAAAGGTTGTGGGTTCGAGTCCCAGGTGCGGCAGGGATTGTGGGTGGGGTTAGTGAATGTCCAGCACCCTCTCCACCTTCAAGACCGCGACTGAGGTGAGACCCTTGAGCAAGGCATCGTTCCCCCAACTGCAATGGCTGCCCACTGGGTGTGTGTGTGCGTGGTTGTTCACTTCCCACTGCTGTGTGTGACCTTACCATACCTGGCCACAAGGCACTTCCTTTCCTTTATATTTTGAGAACGTATTATGACATTTCTTCTTTGGAATAATATGCACTGATGAATCATTTACAGTAAGGAATAATTGTGAAAAGTATTCAACTATTATGAAGTTTGGGGTCGGAAAGGTTTTTTGAAGAATTATTGAAATGTATCTTAAGCTCACTGAGACTGCATTTATTTGATTAAAAATACAGTTAAATTGTGAAATATTTTAATAATAAAATTTTACAATTTAAAATAACCATTTTCAATTTGAATACATTTTAAACTGTAATTTATTTGTGCGATGCAATTTTCAGCATCATTATCACAGTCTTCAGTATCACATAACCATTTAGAAAAAAAATGTATATGCTGATTTGCTTAATATGTTTATGGAAATTTTTATTTAATTTGTCTTGAATAGAAAGCTCAGAAAAAAATAGAATTGTTTTGTAATTATATTTAATACTTATAAGTCACTTTTGATCCATATTAATGTGTCCTTGATGAATAAAAGTATTCATTCCATAAAAATGAATCTGACCCCAAATTTTTGAACAGTAATAAATTAAATTTTGATTTCAAATTAAAGCCTTTAATTTGGTTTGGGTTTCAGGCTGAGGGAAGCATGTCTGCGCTAGATAGGTGTCACCTGTTTACCCTATGTCCACTAGTTAGGTAGCATGAAGGTAAGTAGGCCACAGTCTGTTCCTGTTTACCTTTCTTTACCTCTCAATCTTTCTCTCTCTTATCTCTTCATGTTGTTGCCTGTCTTGGCTAATCCTGTCCACAGCATCTCCTATTCTTGTCCTCTATCTTTATCATCCTTTCCGTAGTCTCCCATTACTTAAACATGAATTCAAAGGAATATTTAGCCAGTAACAGCGAATAATACTGCAGTCACAGATTTGACCTCTGATAAACTCTCATCAGCAGCTCGTCGTTGCTCTTATCGCTTGTAAATCAGCAAGTTCTCAAAGTTTTGTTCGGCGTTTGTATCCTCAGCGGTGGGATTCGTCAGTTCGTGTCTGATCTCTGGTCGGGTCTGAAAGCCCCAGAGGTTATAGTGATCATCTGATCAGTGCTGAAGCATGACACTGTGCCATTTACTTCAGAGGCAATTAAGCCACAGTCTTCAGAGATCATAGAAGACGCTCACGTTTGAGTGTAGCCTAATGAGGACCATGAAATCATGTCTTTCTCTCACAGAATAATAGAGTGACTCTGATTTGGAGAGCATATTCAGTAGCCTTTGAAAACTAACGGTACAGAAAAGCCTAAGGATACATGAATTGGGGAAGAAAATCAGATTGCGATATTTCTGATAAAAATTGTCATTTACTCATAAATGATTTATAATATGTATATACAGTATTGTAACGTTTACAATTATATAATTTATAATATTTATTGTGACAATTAAAAAGATTCATCATGTTATTTATTTATTTATTTATTAAATAAAATTCCAGCTTTGTTATGCTTGTTTGTAAATAATACTATAATGATGACAATAATAGTAAAAATAATAATAATAATAGTCATCATCGTTATCCTCATCATTACTATTAATATTATTACATAGTCAAATTGTTATATAATCACTTTTATGCCAATTTTGTTGTTATTGTTGTTATTATTGTTATTATATTAAATAGTTTATTATTATTATTATTATTATTATTAAACGCTTATTGTTATTATTATTATTATTATTATTATTACATTTGCAATTACACTAAAAAAAATTATTTGAATAAATAAATGTATAAATGTGGTTAAATAAAATAAATATTTTAATTCTTATATGTGACCCTGGACAACAAAACCAGTCGTAAGTGTTCATTTTCCAAAATTGAGATTTATACATGATCTGAAAGCTGAATAAATAAGTTTCCCATTGATGTATGATTTGAATGGATAGGGCAATATTCAAGAGAGATACAACTGTATAAAAATCTGCAATCTGAGGGTACAGAAAAATCTAAATGCTGAGAAAATCACCTTTAAAGTTGTCCAAATGAAGATCTTACTGCACATTACAAATCAGAAATTAAGTTTTAATATATTTTCAGTAAGAAATTGACTAAATACCTTCACGAAACTTGATCTTTACTTACTATCCTAAGGATTTTTGTCAAAAAAATAAAAAATAAATTTGTAATTTCGACCCATACAATGTATTTTTGGCTATTGCTACAAATATACCCCAGCGGCTTAAGACTGGTTTTGTGGTCCAGGGTCACAAATAATAATAATAATAATTTACAATGCAACTGGGAAATTACAGTTCTGATATTTATGACTATATCTTACTTTCTTCATTTTTTTAAAAGTTCAACCATTGAGCTTTTTTTAATTTTTTTTTCAGGTCTGCTGCACTCAGTGCTGTAGTCTTATATTATTAAAACCCAAAGTTCATCTTCTGGATGCTGGATAGAGACACACTATTTTGCAACTATTTCAATCTACTCCTCAATCCAGATCTGAAATTCACTGTGGACTATGTCAAAACAAGATAGTGTCGTTCTTATATTCCCTTTTTTGGCTGAGATTGAATGCGCAACATGATTATGGTCATCTCTGACATTACGCAATAACCGCGTCAGGCTTAAAGTCAACAAACACACAGCGTCTGACAGATTTCAAACAGCTCTCTGACAAAATACTGAAGTGAAACGCACAAAACTGACCACACAATCTGTGGAAACGTTCAGGTCAAACAGTGTTTCTATGGAGACTAAAAATATTCCTTATTCTCTGTGGGTGTGGAATAATCCACTCTCTGAGTGAGCTGTGATTCTTCCCTCGCAAAGCGAAAAAAACCCTGTTGCGTAAAGTCAGCCGGGGTTACAGCACTAATGAGAGTCTGTGCTGTAAATCCATCGATGTTTCTGCTTTTTGTGCCAAAAAAAAAAAAAAAAAATGAGGACAAATACAACTGAACTTTTGGTATGAAAATGTCAACGTGTTAAAAATCCAAGCCAAAAAATACAACACTGACAGAATCAGGTTATGTTCGGAGTACTGTATTACCATACCGTTTACAGTTCGTGCAGTATATGACTTAACATGCATTTAAAAAGACAATATGCCATGGGCCGTTTCCATAAAAACAGCCATAATCAAGGAGAAATTAGCCCGACTTCAATCTAAGGTTTTATGTAACTGACCTAAAGTTTTTAAGAAAAAAAACTAACTTGTTAGGCTTGTTTATTCAACATCCACCAAACCTGTAAGGAGCAGTATTTAAAAACCATTTAAGAAGTTACAAAACAATTAAGATGCAAAAAGATGCATATTGTAATTTTACAGTTGAAAATTATATGATTATTGGTATTATGATATTTTTTTCTTTTTTATTGTTTGTTTGTTTGTTAATTTTATTATTTTTATTTATAATAATAAATGTTAAAATTTATAATAATAAATCTTTATTTTTTTAATTATTTTAAATAAATAATTAACATTAATAATAATTTAAAAACTACAAAACCATAAAGCACAGCAAATTACAGAATGTAATAAAAAAGTGTGTTTACATTATTATTTTCATTGTAAGTAAATATTTATATTATGTGCAGCCATACAAAAATAAGAATAATTGTTAACAATTAACTACAATTTCATAAGGCACAGCAAATTACTTACATTAAATAGAAACGATTATCTTAATTATTATTATTGTTTTTATTTTAGTCGTATTGATATATAATTAGTGCAGCCTTACAAGTAATAATAATAATAGATACTACTAATACTAAATAATAAACAAAACCGTTATAAAATGGTTATATTATTACTTTATTATCATTTTTCACGCCATCAGCTAAACCAGCCACTGGTCCCACTCACCTGCTTACTGATCTCCTGCACCTGCACCCACTTACCCGTCACCTTCATAAGCACACACTCACCGGCTGAGTTTAAGGCTGCTACCTCTGATCTGGCCTTCTTGTCTGCCCAAGATACCTACTGCTGGATTCTCCCTCCAGGAATAAGGAAAGACCTTTTGACTTTGTTGATTGGAGATATTTATGTTGTGATTAAATTCACCCCTTTTGCCTGAACTCTCATGTCTGTCCCTAGTTCTGAGTGTGACACACTATTAATATATAGTCATATTGATATATAATTAATGCAGCCTTATTAATAAGTATTAAAAGTAAAAGTATTATTAGTATTAATAATAATAATACTAATAAATACTACTACTAATACTAAATAAAAAACAAAAGAAAACCGTTATATTATTACTCTATTATTTGTATTATTATTAGTCATTATTATTGTTATTGTTATCAATATATTGCTACAAATGGTTAATAAAAATATTAAACCAAACGTTAGCTCACTTCAAATTAAAAATTGATTGTTTAGTAATAATAATAATAATAACCAAAGTGTTGTTTTTTTAATTGTTATTTGCTGTGCTTTTTGGGATTGTAGTTATTTCCTCAAAAATGTACACAGTCTTCTTTCTTCGTTCTGCTCTGTTTGATCTGTGTGGATAAAATCGCTGATTTGTTTTTCAGTAGATATTGAACTAACTGCAGTAATTTTATAAATTCTATAGATGAGATCTATAAATTTCACTCAAATGCTTATTTCTGTCTCTTTCTCTATCCACCCCCAACCATGTCTAACTAACCTGTTTCCAGGCAACTGCGCTGACCTCAAATTAAGTAAATAACTCCTGCTCGTTTGTTTTTACTATTGATCAAGAATAAAGCTCAAAATTGCAACGTGTTAAATTACCAGGAGACCAAACAGCAAAAACTGCCCTTTCATTACATTATGCCTCAATTGATTATTTTGCAGCTTCTCCGAAGCCTTCATTAGCACAACAGATTCATTCTTTTTCTCAGCCGTGGTTTATAAAGAAGTGCCTGTGAAAAGCCTCTTCTCGGTTTAATAGAGAATGCATTTAGAAGCTCCAGGATCTGTATTTCCCTCCTGTCAGACAACATCACGGATCAGCTAGAGAACAGAGCATCTCTGTTTTTGAGGAGACTCGGAGAGAATAGGTGTATCTGGAAGGTTTTTTGAGGTCAGGCTTCAGCTGAAGCCCAGTGGCTCTGATTTTCTGTCTGGTGCTTTCAGTACAGCAGCTGAAAGCAAGACGTCCAAAGCTTCTCAAATAATGACCCAAACAACACACTGAAAAATGCATCGCTTTCTTCCAATTAGGACTGAGTGCTAGAGCTTGTATAATCCTCATATTATTTCAGCCTTTTGAAACCATTGCAACCAAACAGTAAGTAGATCAAAACTGTTTGAAGCAGCAAGACAACTCTATTTTTAAATAGTTCAAAAAGGCTTTTTTTTTTTTACAAGCAAAGACTTTTATTGATTGATTTATTGATAATTATTGTTTATATTCTTCTTCTTCTTATTATTATTATTATTCAGTTTTTTTGTTTTTTTATATAAATAATCTTTTTAATCTTTTTTTTCCCCCTCAAATTTAAAGATGGAGTATGTCATTTTCAATTTCTTTTAAAATAAAAATAATTGGCAAGGCAACATTTCATTTCATTTTCATTTAGTTTAACTTGAAGCATTAAAATAACAAACTAATTATTACTGCAAAATGACTTAAACAGTAAAAATAATAACCAGCTCAATGATAGCATATGCAACTAAATATGTTGTTTATATATAAATATAGACATATAAATACAATAAAATATTCAAAATATATACTGTACCAGTGTTTATTTATATATTCCTAATAAATATACTAATATAATAATACATTTTATTTAAACTATGTATTGTTTGATAGCACAAAATATTATTTATATATATATAAATATATTTTTTTTACATCATTGGTTTTATTTATAATTTTATTTTTTTAGTTTTATCATTTTAAAATTATTTTCAAAATTATAGATCAGCTAGATATTCAAAGTCTTTATATTCGTTCATTAATTAATTTAATTTTGATTCCTATAATTGGAGTTGGATCAGAATTGATCAGAAACGATTCCCTTATTGAATATTGCCTAAAGAATGCTGAAAGTACACTCTGACGGTATCTTGGCGTTTTTCCGTGTCGCTCTGCAGTCTGTGTTCAGACAGTCCTCGAGTGTTTCTGTGGGTGGTTTCCATGTCCCTCTGTGCTGGAGATCAACCTTAAAGGAAGGAATAGCAAATGATGTTGCTTTCATTTCTCATGCGGAGCGACAGGGAGCTCGGTCTATATGAATATCAAAGCAGTAATTAATGGCATATATCACATGGTAAACCCCAGAGGACCGGACGAGTGCTGTCAGAGGGCCCCGGGGAATGCTGTGTGTCTGCGTTACGTGTTTGTTTGGCTGTGACACTCATTTCTTTGTCCGCTCTGATGTGGGAGGTATAGAGGACCATATTAAAGCTCAACCCACCTTCTTTCCCTTTAAATATTACTGATAAATCCTTGTTTGACAATAGAGCGATCTGAAACCCTTTCCCCCTGAAAATATTTCAGCAATCATGTCATTTTTAGAGAACTAATAACGGAATGACTTTTTTGATTTACTTTCATTTTTCAGTTTCTTTTTGTGCATTTTTGAGTGATTTTTTTTTTTCTTACTGCAAATAGAAACACGTTATGACAGAAAATAAATGATATCCTGAAAGCATTTTCAAAGGTAAACTCTGTTAGCACTGACCCATTCCTCATTGGCTTTTGAATTATTGGTGAAAATAGCTTCTTTAAGTTTTGTTCATCGAGATTCAACAACCTTCACCAACTTTTAAGGATTATGAAGCCCAAATTCAATCAGCAGAAGTTAAAAGCTAAAGTTAGGCTGATATACACCACAATTTGACAACATTTCCCTAAAAACCTGAGTTTAGTTTGCAAGAGTGTGATTATAAGCCCAGTGAGCTTAGAAAAGCAGACTAGTGAGTAGATCAGTTTATCTGTTAAAAAAATCTCAAAAATAATATTTGGCCACCTGTTAATAACCACCTTTTTCAAATAGGGGGTTTATACATCCTTTTCTTCAATAGGATGTATAAATTGGTTAAATGTTTGGGTTGTGGGTTTGTTTTTCTGTTTTTTTCATACTTTCTGAAGATAATGACTGCAATGTAGTTTGACCAATAGCATGCAGGCATTTAACCCTATCGACCAATTACAGCATGCAGAGGGGTGGGACAAACACACTCTCAGAAAAAAAGGACAAAAGCTTTTACTGTGATAGTATCCTTTCAAGTGGTTTTAATAATTAACATTTAGGTACTAACATGTACACTAGAAGTATGTACTTTAAGGTATACTGGGATATACCTTTTATAGGAGTAAATCAAACTGAAAACAAGGCAAAATACAGGCATTTTAGGCGATTTAGAAATCCTTGCCAGGACACATAACAGAAAAAGATCATGTATGGTCACTCTGATAGAAGTATAAACTTCAGCTAAGCTTATCATCAGTAAACACACAAACAAAATCACAAGTAGCGGATGATCAATGCATTTCATGTTGTAGAATAAAACATGAAAATATCTTGAGCTCATGTATTTCAGGCATTTAGCCAGAAACCCATTCAAAAAGTGCAAAAATGTGAACTTGTTTCTGTTTTTTTGTCTACTTGGTCATTTATTCCTTTCAGCATGTTAGCATCTCTCACTGAATTCTTCTTCCCAGTTTGTGGAAAAGACTACTATAATCTGTAGTTTTAATGGCCTTGCCATCTGTCTTAATATGGCTTTATGGCTTGGTAAGACTCATGCACAGGCCACGTTTTATGCTCGCATCCTGCACTGGCACTGTTTTACATGTACGTTTGTGCACCTGCCAGAAGCTTTCATCCATTGATATCACTTCAAAGACAGCAGGCAAAAACTGAGACAATCAGCCAAACAGTTTAAAGAGCAGGCTGATTTAGACTCAGCACTGAATTCAGCACTCAGTTTTGAGCATACAGTTATCATGAAGTGTACGTTAGAATTCAAAACATGTCATTTTTTTCTGTGCGTATGTTTTAAGGGGTCTGCAAAGGCCAGTCCCATTACACTGATGGTGGTTGTTGGCCTGAAAAGTTTAAGAAACACTTTTCTAGAGTATTCAGGCTTGGGGAAATTGATGGATGGAAAAAACATGCAAAAGAATAGGGGAAAAGGTTACATGAATCAGCACTGGAACGTCTGGTGAGTGTGTGTGTGTGTGTGTGTGTGTGTGTGTGTGTGTGTGTGTGTTTGTGTTTGGTTTGTGGTGGAACAACTGGTTTAGAGTGACTCATACAGATGACATGTTGAAAAATAGGGCGACTGGTGCAGAGCGTTTTAGAGCAGTGCTTCTCAGCTGGTGTTGCTTCAGGACCCAGTTTTTGCCCTCAACATCAAGTGAATGTACATTAAATGTAAAATAAAGCATTCGTTTATTAAAGAGGGACATCATAAAGTCATCACATTTTCCTTAAAGGAGTCATACAAAGCCAAATTTTCACAAGCTAATATGATGGTCTTAATGGAAAGTTTGTAATATTGTTTGGTTTTAAAATTTCTCAAAGATAGTGTAAAAAGATGCTAATTGTACCCTGTCAAAAACAGCTCTTTAGAAATCACTCTGTTCTGTGTACTTCCCCTTTAAATCTTCACGA
>JAUCMU010000151.1:20010660-20025169 GCA_032275025.1 Enteromius treurensis
ATAAAATGTTTCAAATTCATATTCATGTTCAGTTTTTTTTCTTATGTGGCAAGTAGCCGTGTAATAAGCGGGATAATGTACAGGCAGCCTCTAATATACCTCCGCTTCGCGTCGGGTCCTGATCACATTGATCACACTGTCGGGGCTTATTTCTGCGATAACTACCGGCTGCCTGTACATTATCCCTTACTTAATAAATATACACAGTATGCATGCATATATTATGTAAACAAATGCGAATAATTGCAAACAAATTGTTTGACAGCCCGATTATGTCTATATAAATATACACACATACATGTATATATTTGTATTTATATAATTTGTTGTATATAAATATTTTTAATATATAAACACAACTCTTTTTTTCTTAAATATATAAATATGTGTACACTCAAATGTTATGTAAACAAAAACTTCTATTTTGGATATGATAAAAAATCGTTCTTAGCACTTGTTTCTATTTTTCCTAACAAGTATTTATCATAATTCTTGCACAGTATTCATAGTTTGCCATAGAACATCAGACATCTGTCTCGCATATCTCGCAGGAAATCTTCGGCTTCACAATACCAGGCTTTGATGCCAGCTAACTTTTCTACATAATGATGTGGTTTATCGAGAAGGAAAAAGGTGTATTCGAAGCCTTTCAATTATGCAGCTAGCACTGAGGATGATGGCTGTATTTTCAGTCTTTTTCATACTTTGATGTAGCAGGATTCAAAAGCTCTTTCAGAAGACATTATGTTGTGTCTTTAGTGAAAAGCTCTGGAGATCATTTGTGTCTCTGTGTTTGATTTTAAAGAGCCCGTGGCTGTGGAACACCCGGGAGTGCTGGTACAACTACCCCTATCAGGTACAATTATTCTGTCTGATATATCAATAACAATTATTAAATAAGTCAAACTGTATTATGTTTTTTTCCTCTCTTTGAGGGTACAACGATTTACAAAAAATGGAAGTTTTTTCCTTTGCGTTTTTGAAAAGTTTTACAGATGACGTTCCCCATTTACAAAGGTCTAAAAACACTGCATTGTCAGGCCTAAATACGCCATTGTTGAAAGGCCAAAATACATAAAGGTTTTCTATTTTTGGTTGAAAATGGTGTCGTGTAAAGGCCCCCTGAGATCCAAGTGTTTTTCAGGCAAAAAAGCTACATTGCATGGCAAAACAGGAAATACATAATAATGTTTGGGTTTTTTTAGATTTCTATTGCAGTTTTCCAGGTACTAAATCAGGGATTCCCAAACTGTGGTTTGCAGAACATCAGTGGGTCCAACTTCATGAGTTGATGAAAAGCTAATAATGTAATCATTAAAATATCCAAATATAATATTGTATTTGACATTTATTTTACTATATTTGACATTAATTATCAAGTGAATTAAAAATACAATAAATATATTTTCTTAGTTTATCAGCATGTTGTGTGACTCTTAACCATCAGAGAAGCGTGAACATGCAAAGGTTTTGTTAAAATTTAAGTATTAGTCCAAACTGCTGATAAAAACATCACAATAATCTAAACCATTAGTTAATGTTTTGGGAAGAGAAAAACTACACAAAAAATATATATATTAATGATAATAACTTTAAAGCTTCTGGCTAAAATACAGCCTCTTTTTCCATAATATATTTGTTTCTCCTGTGAAAAAGTCAGAAAAGAAATATGCACAGATCAAGCTCTGTTTACAAGGGGAAACAGTTCTTAACAAGTACTTCTGTGCAGTTTGATGTGAGAGGACAACAGGGGATAAAAGTGTTATTATAGAATATAAAATCATATTTTGGCCAGAAGTGACAGCTAATGATTCACTTTCAAATTAAGATTTCCTGATAATTTACTCCTCCCCCATATCATCCAAGATCTATGTTTTTTTTCTTCAGTCGAAAAAGAAATTAAGGTTTTTGATGAAAACATTCCAGGATATAGTGAACTTTAATGTGTTCATAAAGCATATACTTAGATAGGACCCTTATTCATCATCTGGTATCGTTTATAGCCCTTTGAAGCTGCACTGAAACCGTAATTTTGACCTTCAACCGTTTGGAGTGCATTGAAATTCAATATATCCTGAAATATGTTCATCAAAAACCTTAATTTCTTTTGAAGAAAGAAATACATAAACATCTTGGATGACAAAGGGTTGACTAAATTATCAGTGAGCTAATCCCTTACAAATTTTAAATAAACTATAAATAAACTTATAGGCCCGGTTTCACAGACTGGGCTTAGACTAAGCCAGGATTAGGCCCTAGTTCAATTAAGACATTTTAAGTCATTTTTATTAACGTGCTAAGGAAAAAAGCATTACTGGTGTGCATCTTCAGACAAAACAAAAGCCACTGACCTATTTTAAGACCAGTCAGTGCAAGTTTATTTCAGTTGAAACAGCGAAGACTTACATTTTAGTCTAGGACTAGGCTTAAGCCTTGTCTGTGAAACCGGGGGATACGTTTTAACTAACATTTTCGGTCAGAGGAGTTCGGCTGTCAAACAAGTTTGGGTACCCCTGCTCAATTTCTCATTATGGCTGCTGTGGGTGGTCTTGTGTTGCTGACTCTATTGTGTCTGACTTTTCTAGCCATTAACCGTGGATTTGCATTACTACTACATACTGGAGCTGTCCTTCTATCTGTCGCTGCTCTTCTCGCAGTTCACAGACATCAGAAGAAAGGTACGTAATCATGAGTTTACAGCCTCAGATAAAACTCTTTTTCATCTTTAGAGCATCAGTATTGGGCTGCTGGCAGCATTTACTGCACATCTGAGCTTAAAAGAAGTCAGCGAGCGTTTCTTTGGTCTGGTTAGACAGCGCTGTGAGTTTCTCGTGAGAGGGATCATGCTGGGTTTATTAGCAGCGACGTGCAGGGCTCTTGTTTCCTCTGCTGTGTGTGCAGGGTTTTCTGGTTTCGGGGGACTTCCTTTTAAGCGTGTGAAATCATGACCACTAATAACTGCTGCCACTTAATTTCAGCTGAGGCGTAAAAGTGTTTAATATTCATTGTGTTCTGATATTCATATATGGTAATGAAAAATGCATATTTACAATCAGTATGCATGATTTTCATTTATATGCAAGATTGAGTTGAGTTTCTTTATGAATGCATTGTCATGTGCATAAATTGCAGTTTTGAAATCAACATATTGCAAGTCAACGAGTGCCTGACGAATTATGCAAATTTACTCGGACATTAAAGTTTTGCAGATTGATGAAGTACCGTATGGTTATGCCTATTCTGTACATTCTACTGACTGCTGCAATGTCAAATTAAGCCAAACTTTTTTTTTTACAGGTTATATTAGTGCTGATCGACTGATCGTGATTAATTGCATTTATTATGTCTATATAAATACACACACATGCATGTATTCATTTATTTAAGAAAAATGCACCCTTGATGGCTCAAGATACTAATTTAAGTACCATAAAATCTTACTGATCTCAAACTTTGAGTGAATGAATGAAAATAAAAGAAAATGAAAAAGTTGCTTAAGTCAAATGGACCAAATCATGTTGGAAAATGTCATATATTTGCATATAGGATCATTTTTGGACAAACAATGAATGCTTCTATGTAAATCTGAGTATTTTCTAACCAGCTTCAATTTCAGTCAGATGCACAGTTGGTGTTTATTCAGGCTGCGCTGGGTTGCCACGCCTACCATCAAATCTCATTGGTCGAAACTCCTGCTTCTCATAATTCATAATGCTATCATTTATCTTCTGTTTGGCTGTTACATAATTTCTGCTTTCGGTGTGGACAGGCAAATTACTTGATGCAGGAAACTTCTCATGCTGTGCCTGTTTGAGACACAACATCATTCTTAAACAAATGTCTTGTAAATGAATGCAAATGTAAACAAGTAAAATCCAGACTGCCCTCTGCGCTCTCAAAAGCCTCATTGAGCTCCACAGGCTGTGTAATTGTGCCGTGTTGATTACAGCGGTGCGGTCTCAGTGTAAAAGTGCTCTCCTGCAGCTGACATGAGCTCTCTGTCGCAGCCGTATTGGTATTGTAGCGTAACGCGAGAGAAGCTCTGTCTGTGTGTTTGAACAGGTGGACGCTTGCTCTCAAAGACTGCACCTGCAGCCTGTGCTTTATAGATTTTCTTTCTCGTCTTTCCTTCACAACCCCTCAGTGCCAAACTCATGCACTTATCCACTCTCATTTCTCTGCTCTCTGTTGGCATGTTTTTCTGTTTTTAGTGCTTGCAAGGCAACACGACTGGTTAAAGTTTGTTTGGGGAAAAACATTACTTGACATAAAAAATTACTTACAAAATAAAATCTTTAAAAATATATATGTATTAAGGTTAATATGGGTAATGAGTACATGAGTAAAAAAAAAATTATTTATTTTCTTTTTTCAGTATTTTTTATATTTTGAACTTTCAAAAAAAACATTTATTAAAAAATATATTTTTTTTATTTAATTTAATACTTAAAAAAAATATATTTTTTTTTTTCTTCCTTGCATGTCCTTCTGTTTCCTCCAGTATCTTATTTTTCTTTGCTCTGTCCTTTCAGTTTTTTCCGTGCACTCATTGAGGATGCACTCATTCCTGCCCACACCAGTGTCCCCCTTCTCTTCGTTTGCCATTCTTCCGGTCTGTTTTTCACCCCACTGCACTTCCTCCTCATCTTCATCACCGTCATCAACAACCTGCTTGCTGAGTCAATGCAATCCCACGATGCCACAGGCAACACCTGGCCTCTTAACAGCACTCTTCAACAGGATTTCCTCAGTCAGAATAGACTGTGTCATCGAAGGCTCTTTATCTATTTGATTCACAGCAGTGCTACTCATAGTGAGTGTTAAACATGCACTACTGATCAGTTCCTGTAGTTGCTAATATAGCGACATGCTGTATCTATACGGAAGTGTTTATGGGAAAATATAAGCAAACCTACATTTGCCCTTCCTGTTCTGCAGTACATTTTAGACTCGTGTATTTTAAAAACATTATGGAAAAGGCTACAAAAAACTTTCAGAAATATCTTTGGTTAAGCTCAGACACATAAACATTTAAAATTATTACTTGATCATTTACATAATGGCAAGAAAATGAATCGAATGACTAACACAGATGGAAAATGCCTTGCTCAGTCAGGGTTTAAAAAAAAATTACCAAAATTTACTAAACAATTTATTTAAGTTACTTTTTTATGTTTAAATAGGTGTGTTTATAGCTAAAATAAATTGATTGTAACACTTTAGAAAGTTTTTATTAATAAATAATTGTTTTATCAATATGGTTTGTAGTAATATTAATATTGTTAACATTAACAAAATAGTACATTATTTAATATTTTAGTAAATTATTTATTGAATTAATAAGTATTCATATTTTAAATCATTTTTATTTTGTATAATCATGGTTCATTTTACTTTTGTGACAGTAATTTTGCTGTGTTTTTGTCATTTTAGCTTTTGATTTTGTAAAATGTTTATATAGTTTTTATTAGGTTTTATAACAGTTTAAAATTAGAAATGATGTATTCATCATGAAAGTATTCAGACCCCCTTAAATGGTTCACTCTTTGTTATATTGCAGCCATTTGCTAAAATCATTTAAGTTAATTTTTTCCCCTCATTAATGTACAGAATTGTTGAAATTTTTGCAGATTTGTTTAAAAAGAAAAACTAAAATATCACATGGTCCTAAGTATTCAGAACCTTTAGTAGAAGCTCAGTATTTATTAGAAGCACCCTGTTGATCGAATACAGCCATGAGTCTTTTTGGGAAAGATGCAACAAGTTTTTCACACCTGGATTTGGGGATCCTTTGCCATTCGTCCTTGCAGATCCTCTCCAGTTCTGTCAGGTTGGATGGTAAACGTTGGTTTTTAATGGTTTAATTTGAAATTTAATGGTTTTAGTTTATTTTTTACTCTTTTATCTTATTTGCCTTTACTTTTAGTTAGAACTCTGACTTGAAGTTAATAGATATTATTTGGTATTTTTGTAAATTAATTAGAGTAAATCTGATCTCAAACAACAGTCAGTGATTAAAATGCACACTTGTGTTAATTTAATTGTGATAGTGTGATTAAAAAAAAAAATACTATATCATGTTTGATCCATGTATTAAAACATGTATGATAAGGAACGTTTGTCTTGTAGATTTAAAGGGCATAAAACATTTTCAACTCCGTGTGACTTCCTGCAGGACTTTCTCCTGATGTTCCTACATCACGTGGCCACCATCTCTCTGATCACCTTCTCATACGTGAATAACATGGCTCGGGTGGGAACGCTGGTCATGTGCCTGCACGATGCTGCTGACGTCCTACTGGAGGTGACTTCCTGTTACAGACATTAAAACAGAAAGAGACACAATCCTGTGGGTTATTAGTATACTTATCAAAACCTACAAAAAGGAATTCATTAGTAAATCAGTTTTAAAGTTACAGATTATAGTTTTAATGTTAGAAAGTTACTGGGTCGATCTATCAGCTACATAATCATTTTTAAAAGCTCAGTCCACCCAAAAGAACAAATTATTTACTGTTTACTCGTCCTCATTCCAAAACCAGACTTTTTCTAGTTCCACAAAGTAAAAATGAATACCACAAAGTGCTATGCATGTAGTCAGTAATGATTTTTATGAGCAAAAACAGTCCACATTCACTGATAATATTGATATTTTCATTTCCGAGTGAGACATGATTAAAACAAGGCCTGACTCCGAAATTGGAAGTGTAACAAAAAATTAAATATTAAATATATTTAGCATATAAATAAAAGTAAGTACATTTAAAATAAAATATAAAAAAAGATACATTAATAATAAAAAATTAAATGATCATATTATATATACACACACACACAAACACATTAAATAGATTATATATATTACTGACAATGATAATTTGATTTTAAAAAATAGATCCACAGACAAATACAAACACATGCATGTATATATTTCAGGAAAATGTTATGTTTATATATATATCAAATATATTTCTATATGATAAAAGTTATATGGATATAAATATATACATGTGCATACTTTCAAAATATATGCTGTATGTACGTGTCTTCATACATGGATAATAAATATACACAGTAAACACAGAGATATAATGTAAACAAAAACCTTTATTTTGGATGCTATTAATCATTTGACAGCACTAGATGCAAATCAAATTTAAATGAATTTAATTGACTATTTTTGTTATTTATACATGTGATGACTTTATCTGTTCCGTTATATTGTACAATCAGGAATCAAGGTGATGCAAGATGTGCTATTTACATGCATTGATGTCTGTCATGTTGATATTAATCATGCAGCAAATCTGTGTTTCCAGGCTGCTAAAATGGCAAACTATGCCAAATGCCAGAGACTCTGCAACGTCCTGTTCATCATGTTCGCCCTGGTGTTCATCAGCTCCAGGCTGGGACTCTACCCTGTATGGTAAGGCAGTCCAGTCAGGAACAGATGACGAGCAGGTGTCTCAACACCTTCCAACCTCTCCTTCTCATCTGTATATCTCAAATCTTCTATTTTATCATCTTTCCCAGCATTTTCAGGTTCTGACACCTTCAGTCAGTGTTGTTGCCAAGTAATAGTTACTATGGCTACAGCAGTAGTGTGGAGATGTGGACGAGCTCAAATTGAGAGGAACAGATGGCCTCGTGCTCTTTTACAGCTATAACAGGCATTGAACCACTAAGAGAAATAGCATTCTGCTTTAATAAAGCCACTATTTTTAACATGATTTTATTAGACCACTTAGGCAGTTTTAGGGGCCGTTCACATGTGCCGTCTTTTGCTCGCTCAAGTTAGTTATTTAAATGTAGACCTGCGATTTGCGCAATCATAATGGATGCGCTTCTTTTTTCCGGCACGTCTGACTACGTCACATCAAGAAAAAAACTTTTCAGGATGACAAGAACCGACCAATCAGCTTTATCCTTTCCAGTAACAACATTAAAAGCTCAGCTGAGATGAAACAATAGTTAATCATTGCTGTACAGGTACAGCCATTTTAAGTCAATTTAGTAGCAGAGCTTCTGCAACCAATTTTTTGGAAATTAATTTATCCTTTGCTAAAACTTCGTTTGCGTAAAACAACATATTTACAGAAGATATACACTTTTAAAACTACACAGCCTCAGCATGATTATGATTACTAGTAGTAGTAGGAGTAAGTAAGAGTTTCAAATTGAATCCAGGGGTGTCTAGACTGTTGTGGTAAACTTTTTTGTGGCGACTTTTCCGAGCTCAATGGCTCTCGCCAGAGCAGATGCAAACAAATGCTACTGGCTATTTTTAAAGGGGTTTCTTGATGTCCCACCCTGTCTTCCTGTTTTAGTTGAAATTACATCACACGAAACAAACTACTAGAAATTATTTTATATTGGTCTATTATTATTGTTAAACAATTAAGCAGAAAATATAAAAGTTAGGGTTAGTTCATTCAAACATTTTAATAAAAACCTTCATAATAAATTATTATATTATATGCTATGCTATGAATACTATAATGGTAAAAAAAATGCTACTAATAAAATAACACTTCAGTGGAGACAAGTGGTATTAAAAGTATGAATAAAAATATTAATTGTTTACATAACTTAACTTACAGAAGGATGCATGTGAGCTCCATTTCACTTGCATTTGTAATCTCTGCATTACAACAAAATAAAACATAAAAAATTCAAAACAAAATTAAAATACACACTGTTTAATTACAGCCACACAACTTAAATGCGCAACCATCCAAAGGATGCATATTTCATATTTCCTCTTCCTGCAGATGCATTAGCGCTTACACGTCCGAATACATCTGAATGTGGTTTGATCCGATCACGTAAGGTTTTGGACCCCAATCGCACCTGTATGTAGTGCAGAGCGCCTGCGTCTGATCTTAACAGCAGGTTTGACGGCTTTAGCTTCCTGAACTTTCACATTTGTGGCTTTTTCAGATCCATTATTCATTCTCTTCTTCAGAATGAGTCATCTGTGCTTTTTCGACTCGTTTCCTTCATTAATCATTTAGTGCCGGGAAGACGTTTTATTCACTCACCTCGTCTAAGCATCTGCTGTGGCTTTTGAGTACTTCATTGTGCGACTCTAATGGAATTAGAGAAACGGTCTAATCTGAGGATCCGCGTGAGGAACCAATGATGGATGCGACGGCGCCATCTGAAGTCTCTGGTCCTCTAGAGAGTCCTTACTGTCAGTTAATGAAGATTATGAAATGGCCTTGAAAGAGCTGGTGTCATAGTTCCTGTATTTAGTTATATAGTGCATGTAAATTCTGATTCTGTCTACTTTTGTAGGTTTAGATTTGTGCATCGTGTGCTAACGTGGGAGCTATGAAATCTGAGATTTTATTAAAGAGTGATCTGATTTATAATGGTTTTAATTAATATTTCATTACTTAAATTAATAGTCTTTTTAAAAAATGAATCCAGTTAATCAACCTTTTAATTTACATTCAAGTTTTAGTTTTTTTCTATTTTTTTTCAGCTTTTTATCCAATTAACAATTTTTTTAAAGTTTTGCTTATAGTTGTATGATATACTGAAACACTGCTCCATAGGAAAGTAAAACCCACAAAACCTCTATTTGGCAACATCCTCATTCACAGAAATGTATGTGCACGTTTATGTGTTTTATGAGGACACAAATTTGTATAATGACATAGGTATTACAATATGTAGGTGTTTTATGAGGACATTTTCAGAGTCCTCGTAATTCAAAAGGCTTAAAAAACATACTAAATGGTGTTTTTTTTTTTTATCTAACAATGCACACAGTTTTCTGTAAGGGGTAGGTTTAGGTGTAACGTCAGTGTAGGGCAATACCACTTACAGTTTGTACAGTATAAACATCATTACATCTATGGAGAGTCCTCATAAATCACAAATACCAACATGTGTGTGTGTGTGTGTGTGTGTATATATATATACACAAACACACACACATATATATTCTAAGAAATCTACATTATTAATAATAAAAAAAATATTTCAATATATTATATTGAATTGCAGAAGGCATGGGACAACATTAGTGTTCTCAGAGAAAGTTCTCAAAGTTCTCAGAAAATATATTGAGACGTCATCTGATAGATGTTATGCTCAGAGCAACCATCTGCATGTTTAATTATGAATTTAAATCATGTTTTGGTTCTAACAAATGTGGCCTGCACTGTACTTGCACTGTCCTAAAGCTGTAATGAAACTTGTGTTGCAGGATTTTAAACACCACTGTGTTTGAGAGCTGGGAGATCGTGGGGCCGTACCCATCGTGGTGGGTGTTTAACGTGCTGCTCGTCCTGCTGCAGGCCCTGCACACCTTCTGGTCCTATCTCATACTGCGTATCGCCTGCAGGGCCATCTCCAGAGGAAAGGTAAGACTCCAGAAAATACACCTGACCCTTTATTGCTAGGGACTCTAATATATCTTGTATGTGTACAGTGTACATTTATTATGTTTATATAAGTACATAAAGTATATATTTTTAAAATATTTAAATTTATTATGTAACTGCTGTGTATGCATCTTTCATAGTCAGCATGAAATAACTCTTATGATCATCTCGGGTTACTTGACTGTAACCCTGTTCCCTGAAAAAGTGTGAATGAGATGCTGCATGTAACGCTATTGAAAACCCTCTTTGTTTGACGGGTTGTTGAAGCATGTGTGCATATAACCTCGGTCAGGTGACATCATTTGATTATGTGCTCCTGGAGGTTATAAATAGGCACGAACCGGAAACATCCTCAGGTCAATTTTGTTTGAAAGGACGTCCAGTCACGTCTACAGTGCAGCATTGAAGCACAGCACAGAACGAGAATACCAAAGGCCGCCGCAATGAAAGTGTCTGGACCTCCAAGGTTGTGTAGTGTGTGTGCACAATCACCAAAGAGCTCTAGACCTGACTCTGGGATGCTGAATTGAGAACTCGTGAGCCCGGAGTAGCATGGACATCCAAACTATAAAATCAGACAAATGTGTGCAGAGAGGACCAGCCTGCCACATCACAAACTTGCTGCAAGGGGCCATTGACGATGATAGCCCCCTGGTTGAATAGGCCCTAACTCCTAGAGGCGAAGTCTGACCACGCAGCTCGTAGGCTAGGGCAATAGCATCCCTCACCCAATGTGACATTGTTTGTCTGGTGGCAGTCGCCCCCCGGTTTTGGCCCCAATGGCATATTAAGAGCTGCTCCGACTAACACCACTGGCTAGTGTGGTGGACGTAAATCTGCAGAGCGCGTACTGGACACAGTAAGTAAAGTCTTTCCTGCTCCAGAGCAGTAAATGGCGGAGGACAGAAGGATTCAAGAACAACTGGATGCATGGTCGAGAATGGAACTTTCGGAAGATAATTTGGGTGAGAATGCAGAATAGCTTTGACTAGTCCTGGGGCAAAGTCTGGGCAGGATGGTGAGACTGACAGAGCCCGCAAATTCCCAATTCTCTTTAGAGAAGTAATGGCCATTGGAAAAATGAAAAGCCTGACAAGTGCTGACTCTAGTGGTTCAAAGGGGGATCAACCAGACCCTCGAGCACAATAGCCAAGGCCCATGAAGGGACTGTCGCTCTAGTAGGTGGCCTCAACTATTTAGCCCCACGGATAAAGCCCCACAGAAATCAATCAGAACACGGCAAGCCAAAATTGCGGCCACATACTTTCTGTGAGTGCTAGGACATATGCCCGAGGACAGTTTATCCTACAGAAACTTCAGCACTGAAACAATTTGGCTGTGGATTGGGTCTACTGTACAAGCTCTGCCATGCACCAGCTTTCCAAAACTCTCCATCTGAGGGCATTAGTCCTTCTAGTGGAGGGAGCCCTAGCACTAAGAATAGTCTCTATTACATTGGCTGGAAGACCAGCATCTCTTAGTTGGTCCCCCTCAGGGGCAGACATGAAGGTTCCAGAGCTCGGGCCAGGGATGAAATATTGTCCCCTGTGCCTGAGACAGAAGATCCCTCCTGACCGGAATCGCCCATGGTGAGCCATCAAGGAGAGATATTAGATTTGAGAATGGTTGGCCAACGAGGCACTATTAATACGAGGCGAAACCCCTGTTGACGGACCTTCGCTAGGACTCCTGGGAGCAGGGGTATCGGAGGAAATGTGTAAAGACGCAGTCTGGGCCATCTATGGGCCATCGCATCCACACCCATGGGAGCTGGAGCAGTCAGAGAGTAGTAAAGGGGACATTGAGCTGTCTCCTGCGAGGCAGAGAGGTCCATCTCTACTGTATAAAATCTCTCCCAGGTTTGACTGACTACTTCGGGGTGGAGTTTCCATTCCCCATGTGTCACAGCTTGTCTGGACAGCAAGTCTGCTCCCACATTTGTGTGCCCCAGAATGGAAATTGCCCTGAGGGACAGGAACTTGTTCCCTCACTGGTTGTGTCTGTCCTTAGCATCTTGCGATGACAACAAAGACCTAGAGTGGGACCCAAAGTCAGAAACCAGGGCCTGAACCACATAGAAAAGGGTACAAAGCCCCTGGCACATAACCCTTATTTGCCTCTGGGGATTGGCCCTTGGATGAAATACGACCGGCAACCGAACACATTTTGCTGGAGACCGCTGCTCCCCGAAAGACCCGTGGCAGCGGGGATTGAATAACAGCCCCCTGAGGGTGCCAGAAAGGTTTTTTTATATTCTCTGCTGGAATTGTATGTTCCCCTCTCTAGGGGGAAACACGCTCACGGTTCTGGGCGCACCAGCGTCAGGACTTCTTTTTGGAGCAGATGATGCTCCCCAGGTTCGGTCTCTTTGAGGCGGACTGTGAAGCGTGGCGAGCCCCACCCCAGTCCTCTACGAAGGGGTGCTCGACTTGCTACACTCTCTTTCTCCACTTCACAACTCAAAAGAACCAAACATGGTCAGGACTGGGTGGCCAACAGTCCCGACTCTTGACCATGGCGGGGAAGAAACCTCACAAACGCTTCCTCGTAGCACTTCCCGAAACCTGAGTGGCGACGGTGTTGACAGCGTTGCCAAATAGGCTGGAAGGTGACATGAGGGCATCAAGGAGGAAAGCGCGGCCTTTGTCCTTGATGCCTGTGAGGTTGAGCCACAGATGTCTCTACATGGAAACCATGGCAGCCATAGAATGGCCGATGGCACGGGCCGTCTGCTTGGCTGCACGGAGAGACAAATCTGTGGCTCGGCGCAGCTCTGGAAAAGCCTTTTTGTCGATAGACCCACCAGTGCTCAAGTATTTCAGCAGGTCAGCCTGGTACGCCTGCAGAACCACCATGGTGTGCAGGGCAGCACCAGCCTGACCCGCTGCCTGAAAAGCCTTCCACACTAGCAAAGATGTTACTTTACACGGTTTGGTGGGGAGAGTGGGCTTTTTCAGTAATGATGATCTCCCAGGAGAGAGATAGCCCGCAAGCGTCTCTTTGATCTGGGGCATCATCATATAGCTCCGTGCCTTTGCATCAACTATAGTCAAATAAATCAACGTCAATGGCACAAAGACACAGGACGAATAAGGCTTACTTCATGAACGAGTCACCTCACCAAAGAAGGGAAGAGACAGTCGCTGAGGCCTCTCCCCCCCAGCCACCCGACAGAAACCTGTCGTCTAGTTTTGAGCGTTTGAGTATCTCTTGCTCCTGCAGCCAGTCGAGGTGTAAATGTTCGACTGCCCGAGTTACCGCCTCAAGTAACTTCTCGTAAGCTCGCTTGAAGACAAAAAGACCTGAGGATGTTTCCAGTTCGTCCCTATTTATAACCTCCAGGTGCACATAATCAAATGAAATCACCTGACCAAGGTTATATAAGCCAAACTTTGGCATGTTTGACACACATGCTTCAACAACCGGTTAAACAAAGAGCGTTCTCATTAGCGTTTCACGCAGCATTAAGAATAGCTTTTGAAAGGAAACAAATCTATGCGTATGCATGCTTTATAATTGAGGCTCCATACGTGTGAAGTCTGTCCATATGGTTTTTCGTAAAAACTAACCAAACACAAATGAAGAATGTAAATGTGTGCATATGAGCAATTAAATATTTTAATGTGAGACAGTAAGAGATGTTAAATTGACCTTAGTCAGATAATTGGTGATTGATAAAGTCCCAGCCTACATGTTTTTTCATTGTTGTAAGTGGCATTTCATGTTGATATAAAGCACAGATTGTTACCTGGTTGCCATTAAGCTTGGTTCATTAACTAGCACTGTACTTTAACATAATTCTTATGCTTTATTCCTAAATTGATGTGCTCTTTCTCCCTTCTATCTTCATCGCTGCCATCAAAGGCAGGAAAATGGAATCCTTTACATGTAAGTGATTAGGAAAAAAAAAATTTTTTGACACTTCCACAAAACTTTGGGGTTATTTCAAATTATTTCTATTTCAAATGGATGATCTAAAATCCAAAAAAGCGAAATTTTCAAATTTAAATTCCAAAGATTTTAAAATATATTCCAATAGAAAACTACGGAAGCGTATTGCATTCACTTGAGGAAAAAATATCTGCTCTGTTTTTCTGAATTAACGACTTAATTAT
>JAUCMU010000151.1:20025269-20041096 GCA_032275025.1 Enteromius treurensis
TTTCTACTGTACAGACTGTATGTGGTATTGTCCTACACTGACCCTACACCTAAACCTACCCCTTACAGGAAACTACAAACACTTTTAGATTCTCAAAACACTTATAAGTTAAACAAAACAGTTATAAGTTAAAACTTTATAAGCTTGTTTCCTCATGGAGACCTAAAAAATGTCCCCACAAGCTCAACATTTACTGCTATTCCTATCTTTGTGGAGACAATTGGTCCCCATAAGGTGATAAATACCAGGTGCACATACACTATACACACAGACACACACTCACACACACTCAAATACACACACATACACAAATACTATAAAATAAAATTAAAAAAAAGCCTTTCTAAATTGTGATTTGTTGGGTTCAGGAAATGCATGCATTCTGTTTCTTTTGATGCAGAAATTCAATACAAAAAAATGAATGACCATATCAGAGTAGCTTTATGAAATTTACAGTTTATGGGGGGAAAAATACAAGGACAAAATACAGTTACATATTAGAGACTGAAGGCATACAGCCACTCTAATACAGTAAAGGGTCAAATTATTTACTGTACACTGTGCTATAGGAGAAGCAATATTCTACCTGTTAGTTTCTCTGAAAATATGGACAATGGATGCCACTGTGTCCCAGCTGAGATTTGGCTGTACTCGTTCACCAGTTCACTCGTACTCGTTCACTCGTTCACCTCGTATCTCTGTATGATAGCCCGTGGTTTATGACATGGTCAATGATAGTAGCTCTTTTTTGATCAGTAACCCTAGCTCTGGTCCTGCTTTGAGCACCACCACGCATTCTAACTCCTCTCGTTCTACCTTGCCCCACTCCTCTCAATTGTCCTGGTACTTGTCTTCCTCTCCCTCATGCAGGCATTTCTTTCTGTTTTTTTTCTTGTTTATATTTTTAAACAAGATGGTGCCGCGAATGGTAGCCTTGGTACATCGCCCTCTCTTATTTGTGTTGTTTTTGTCTATTTTCGTGGAAACTAGTGATGCAAACCTGATTCGTTTTAGCAGAGAGGAACTGCTGTCTATCAGAGAACAAACTTCAGACAAAATTCCATATAACCTCGTCGATGCAATACGTTTATTGAATGTTCTGACCGGAGGAACAGTTACCTGTTGGAGAAACAGGAGTAAGAGAAGAGGGAAGCGTGCCGGTGCGCTTGTGCGACTTCGGTAGCGGGGGTTACGCATGCCTCTTCTAGCGATACACTTGGCGAATGTTCAGTCCCTTTCCAACAAAATGGATGAACTTGTTCTTCTGAACAAGACAATCAAGGACTTTGCATGCTCTGCTGCACTATGCTTCACTGAAACCTGGCTTAGTGAACTCACCCCGGAAAATGTATCACATCTGCCTGGCTTTTGTTTACATTGCGCTGACCGTCTAAAGGAGTTAACAGGTAAGTCGAAAGGAGGTGGAATTTGCTTCTACATAAACGAAGGTTGGTGCACAGATGTCACAGTGCTAAGTAAACACTGCAGCCTGAACTTAAAATTACTTTTTCTGAACTGTAAGCCGTTCTATTCAGCGCAAGAAATATCTTTATTTGTTCTTGTCGGAGTGTACATACATCCACAAGCTGTCGTAAGTGACGCACTGCAAACTCTCGCCCATCAAATAAACTCTACAGAACAAAAGTATCCAGATTCGGTGCTCTTTATTAAAGGTGATTTTAACAGAGCTAAACTAAACCAAGAACTACCAAAATACAGGCAGCACATTGAATGTACCACTAGAGACAACAACACACTGGATCACTGATACACAGTTCTTAAAGGGGCTTATCCCTGTGTCCCCCGTGTGGCTCTCAGGTGCTCTGACCATTACTTGATTCATCTCATTCCCACCAATAAGCAAAAACTAAAATCTGCAAAGCCTGTGACCAAAACAGTAAATAAATAGACAATGGAAGCTAAGGAAGAGCTGCAGGACTGCTTTGACTGTACTGACTGGAGTGTGTTTGAAGACGCCACAGCTGATCTTGACGAGCTTACAGACTCTGTGACATCATACATCAGCTTCTGTGAAGGAGTTTGTGTGCCAACAAAAATATTCAGCATATTCAATAACTGTAAACCATGGTTTACAACAAAACTGGGTCAGCTGCGACGGGCGAAGGCAGCAAAGTTGGAGGATCAATTCAGTAGCAACGATACTACAGCTGTTTGGCCAGGTTTGCAGAACATTACCAACTACAAGAGACCTCCCACCATCGTTGAGGACAACAATGGCGTTGCTAATGACCTGAACAGTTTCAGGCACAGGCACAGTGGATGATGCAGTTAACATGGGGCTGCACTTCTTGACCAGCCAGGGACCTATGACAGGATACTGTTTGTGGACTTCAGCTCGTTGTTTCACACCATCATATCAAAAATCCTCACTGCCAAACTCTCTCAGCTCACTGTCTCTCCTGCTATATATCAGTGGATCTCCAGCTTCCTGACAAACAGGAGTCTGCATGTGCGCCTGAGAAATACCACGTCTGGATCAATGACAATCAGCACTGGTGCACCGCAGGGGTGCATACTTTCCTCACTGCTGTTCTCCCTCTGCACAAATGATTGCACCTCTATGAACCCAACTGTAAAACTCCTGAAGTTTGCAGATGACACCACTGTCATTGGGCTCATCCGGGATGGCTATGAGTCTGCATACAGGTGGGAGGTTGATAGGCTGGTGCAGTCAACACAACCTAGAGCTTAACACTCTAAAGACTGTGGAGATGATGGTGGACTTTAGGAAGCATCCCACAGTGCTGCCTCCCCTTCATATATCCAACAGCTCAGTCTCAAATGTGGGCTCATTCAAGTTCCTGGGATTCAGAATTTCTCAGGATCTTAAGTGGGAAGCAAACATCAACTCCATCCTCAAAAAAGCATAGCAGAGGATGTAAAGGATGTTGGTCATCTTCTACAAAACCACCATTGAATCCATCCTCTGCTCATCCATCCGTCCATCTGGTTTGGATCAGCAACAAGACAAAAGCAGACTTCAGCGCACAGTCAAGGCAGCTGAAAAGATCATTGGTGCCCCCCTGCCCTCTCTCCGGGACTTGTACTCTAGCAGGTCCAGAAGGTGGGCAGAGAACATCATTAAAGACCCCACACATCCTGCACACTCTCTTTTCACTCAATCTTGAATTTTCTATATTAAAATCAGCAGGAAGGTAACACCTAGGAAGCTTGAGTTTATAAAGGTCAGGCAAGGCCTTCTCCCAAACGTTCCACTTCTCCAGCAAGTCTGCTGGGAGGTTCGGATCATCCCAATCCCTGGTTCTGGTCTGCCGAAACCAGAGGAGAACTAGCAGTGAGGCTCCAAGTGTAGGACCTGGAAGCAACCGCTGGTTAAGGGAGACACCCCGGTATGCGAAGGAACAATTGAAGACCAGTACTTGCCGTTTTGTTGCACAAGGTGTTGTGGTATGAACCAAGACTCGTCAACTAACCGCTGGCTTTCTGGTGGTACCCTGACGACATACCCTGCATCGAGGAGTTTCTGTACTTCAGCTTTGTACACCTTAGCCCTCTCGGCATCTCTTCTCAGGCGCTTCTCAGTACTCCTAAGGCTGTGTGGATTGGCTGGGCATGCGAACTTGTTGCTGATATACAGGGGGCACAAGAGGCCTGTATGCTGTAGTGGTCAAAGGCAGCTTCACGTAACAGTACGTGGCAGTGATGAGGTAAGATGGCATGCAGGATCTGCTGTGCTGAACATCACTGGTTGCGGCAGCATCGCATGTGGAAAAGATAAGGGGGAACCCCATGATATGGCAGAGTCGTACCATATGCAGCAGGTGGGTTGGATTGTGCCACATTCCACAAAGCTGATTGCTGCGTGACATTGATTTGGGCTGTCTGAGCTGAAGATGACTGGCCTAACTGTAGCAGCGGGACAGATGAGAAAGCAGTAGCTTTTGGTCTGACCACAGGAGGTGACATAGCTCTGGCTTGTACATCTACTTGGAATGTGGGTGATGCAGCACCACTGCTGAATGAATCACACTCATATGGGCTGTGATATCCTGAATGAGCTACTGGCTAGGATGATGAACAGATCTCTCAACGTCCAACTGATGACTTATAGCGGAACCTTCTTCATACTGCGCCCGCAACAGATCACCCATGGGTAGCTGCTCCACAGTCGAGACTGGCTCACATCATGTGTTCGTAAGGCATGCCAGATGAGCTTGTGATGCACCCTGTCGAACGCCTTTTCCAGATCCAGGAAAGTCAGATGTACTGGTTTGTTTTTCTCTCTGTGTTTCTTGATGAGGAGTCGCGCTGCATGTATGGCATTAGTTGTGCTGCCTTTAACAAAGTCACATTGGTTTGGTGTGATAGTGTCGATCTGTCGTAGGCGGGCGTCAAGGACTCGCTTGAAGATCTTCAGGGCGTGGCACAGAAGTCGAATTGGCCGATAGTTGGAGCACTCGTGGGCATCACCATTGTTCCTCCAGACAGGCACCGTGGTGCTTGTGGTCATCCCTTGTGGACAATGTGATTAAAGAGGGTGGTGAGAATTTGGGCTCCGTGTTGGCACAGGAGCTTCCATACTTCAGCTGGGATGTCGTCCAGTGGCTTTTCCATTCTTTATTTTCTTGATGGCACATTCAACTTCTACGGTGGTGATCGGTTGCACCGGTCCTGGGACGGGGTCGGCACTTCATATTGGCGGGTGAAGAAATTCTTTATTGTAGATTGTCGACAAGTATTCGTTCACACGCACGAGGATGGCGGGTGGGTCTCGCAAGACCTGATGGTTAGCGCCCTTGACGTGCTTGACTTCATATCCTCCTTCATATCCTTCAATATCCTGCGTTGTGCAATATCGATTCTTGGTTAAGCGATTGATCTTATTTGCACCTTCTGGAGTGTCCAACTCCTTGTAGAGTTGGTCATAGTGTGAAGTGTTCGCCTGAGCCACTGCTCACTTTGCTGCCAGTTTGAGGGCCTTGTATCTTTGGAGATCTTCTCAATCTTGAGATTGGTGCCATTTCCTGAAGGCCGTTTTCTTCTCTTTGATGATTTTCTGCACATCTTCGTTCCACCATCAAGTTTGCTTGTCGATGAAGCGATTTCCAGGCTTTGTCATTCCAAGGACTTGGCTCGCCGCTTGGTGGATTTGGTTGGTCAGGTCTTCCCATGTGGCGTTCACTGGATGAATTGGTCTTGTGTCAATGTTTTGAAGGGCTGGACACAAACGAGGAGCTTATCAGAACATAAATAGGCTGATAATTTTGCAATGAAACTAAATAATAATGAACGTCGATTTCTGAAGTGGTCAAACAGAAAAGCATTTGGCCTAATACTGCTTCAGAACGTGTGTTAGCCTTTTTAACGTTATTCCTTCAGCAATGTTGGAAAAAACAAGTACAACTTAGCTTCCATCTGTGTCATGCTCTTCAGACATTGTGCCTCGTTGTGGGTCTAAAGTTCCGTGTATGTACCACGCGAGAATTAGCTTCCGTACTTGCGCTAAATAGTTTTTACTTTATTCGTTCTTGTTGCTTTTTGTGCAGTAGATAAATAACAGAATAATTGTTTTTATTAAATAAATTTTAAGATAAATCCATCTTTCGGGAGTTCCGCGAATAATTATTTTCTCCTGCAACCCGCACTAACATGAGGACCTTACCGCCCGCACCCGCATTCACCCATCAAATCACTCGGTGCGTTGGGTTTTGGACAGGTTTCTGTCCCAGGTTTACATTTTGGACAGAAGCATTTCATTCATAACTCTGGCTATGCTTATGCTAGAATCACAAGACACACATCATTGAATCTGCAGGTCTCTATGGCATGACCCGGTCGATCCTTTCCCTCACCTCAGTCACGTGCTCAACCACTGTGCGATGGGCTGGCGGCTGCTGCCCCCAGGCATCTCGGGCAACGTTGATAAGACTTCTAGGCTGGTGTCCGAAAAGGAGCTTGAATGGCGTAAAGCCCGTGGAGGCCTGTGGTACTTCCCGGATGCCGAAGAGGACGTACGGTAAGAGTCGGTTCCAATCCTTCTTATCCTCAGATGCCACCCGTCTCAGCATCTGTTTCAGGGTCTGGTTGAACCTCTCGACGAGCCCGTCAGTCTGAGGACGATAAACAGAGGTCTTTAGTTGTTTTACCTTCAGCAGCCGGCAGAGGTCAGCCATTAGCTGGGACATTGAATGGGGTTCCCAGATTGGTCAGTATTTCGGTGGGTAAGGCAACCCGGCTTGCCAGCAGGAACAACTCTTGGGCTACGGCCTTGGAGGTGGCCTTCCTCAGGGGAATTGCTTCAGGGTACCGGGTGGCGTAATCAACAATTACCAGGGTGTGTTCATGTCCCCAACCAGACTTTGGCAGCAGCCCTACGAGGTCCATCCCAATCCGCTCAAAGAGCATCCCAATGATGGGCAAAGGAATGAGCGGGCTGGGAGGAGGTTTCCGTAGAGACGTCCGCTGGCAGGTAGGGCAGGCCTGGCAAAACCTCTTCACCTCTGCATCCATTCCTGGCCAGTGGAAACGATTGTATTTGAAATTGTATTCTGGGCCCCTAGATGACCTGCCAGTGGGTGAGAGTGAGCCAACTCAAGAACAGTTTCAGTTTTACACTTGGGCACTACCAGTAACCGTTTTACCTCACCCCTTCGCTCAGCGACACAATACAACAACCCGTTCTGGACGATGAAATGCGGGAGAGGATGGGGTGTGGGGTGGACCTCCTGGCCCTCCATAATTCTCACTTGGGCCCAGCAGTGTTTGAGATGATCGTCTTCTTTGGGCCACCCCAAATGAGCCCCCTCCCATCACCTGTTGAAATACATCATGAAAAAGGTTAGTATTTTGAGAGGGAGACTCACCATCTCTCCCGCTGTCAGTGGTGTGGAATGCTGGCCGGGGTTGGGCACCTCGCGATGGCCGGCTGGGTCTACGATGAGGTCGGGCCGGCTGTGTGGCTAAGGCGAGGGCTTCGTCGAATCCTCGTCCTAGCATGAACGGCACAGGTAGGTGGCCCAGAGTTCCCACTTCTAACTTCCAGGTTTTCCCCCCTTTTCTTAAGGAGACGAGGAAGGAAGTAACCTGTTTTGTGTCTCCATGTACAGCTGAGAGTATGCCGGGGGCCAATTACATCAGGCTGCACCAGCATAATTGCGCTGCCAGAGTCCAGTACGGCAGAGTAGTTCCGGACTTGCACTTCAATCCTCGTCCAGGGGCCCTTTTGTTGCACTCGTTGATGTACCACACAGCCTGCCATCCAAGCTTTCGTTGACGGGGCAGGCGGATCCGTCGGCATCAGCTCATCGCGGGGCCTAGACAGGTGCTGCATTGGTTGCGGGATACCCTCCGGCGTGCGCTGCTCCTGGACCACCCTTTGGGGAAAAGACGGCACTCTCTCTCCCGCCTCCCGGTGGTAGGCTGCGTCCGCCAGCTCGATGGCATCCACAAGGTTTTGCAGCGTCCTGGGTCCCCTCATTCCAGCCGCTTGCCGCATCGCTCTGGGCAATGAGCGGAGAAGCTAGTCGACCACCACGCGCTCCGCTACCTGTCTCGGTGTGGGCTCATCCTCCAACAACCAATGTTCAGCGAGTCTCATTAAATCGGCGGCCTGGGAGCGGGCTGGCTGACAGGGCTTAAACTCCCATTCATGAAAGTGTTTCCAGTCGGGAAAGTATTTCTCTTTCTAATGCCTCATAATCGCCATGATCGTCAGCGGGGTGGGAGAAATACGCTCGCTGCGCTTCTCCTGTGAGCAGAGGAGCCAGCACCGCTGCCCAGACATCCCGAGGCCCCCTCTCTGTGGCGGCGACGGCTTCAAACATTTGCAGATAACATTACACATCATCTGCTGCTGTTAACTTTGGAATTAGGCGAGCGGCTGCAACTCTGGGGTCGGGACATGGTGAGCTGCCTCGAGCCGGATTTCCGCAATCTGCTCCTCAAAAAGTTCTTGTCGCTCGGCGAGGCGGTCGAGTTGAATGTAAGGATTATTTTGTCTTAAATAGGAGTTTGCTGCCATTGAAGATAGATCCTAATATTCAGTGTAATATGTACTCCGTGATGTGACCAGATACATTGATTGTCAAAGCTATATGATGTCTGTGTGGTGAGTTTTTGAATGCAGTGTATTACGCTTTACAGTTTAATGCATTTAACCTGCCTCAATAGAATATAATAAAATAGGAGTTGACATGCTTTGTTGTTGATTGTGATTCTCAAGAAAGGGTGGACATTTAAAATTAAATGTGCAGTGCTAATTTAGGAAAAAGTGAAATTACCTAATTTATGTGATAAAATGTTAATGGAACGAATGTTGCAAATAATATGTGTAAAAAAAAACAATTACTCAATATACATCGTACTATATTGACACATAGTGATACAATATTGAATGCTAATTCTGTACAAATTGCCACAAATGTGAGAATAAATGCTGGAAAGTTAAATTTATTATTATTATCATAATTTGTTTGTTTTTTAAAAGTCCTTGTTTTTAAATTTACAATTCAATTTAATTGTTGCTTGATAAATAAAAAATGCTTACATTTCTTACTGTTGCGTTGTTATTCGGTGGTGTAGAATAGGAAGGACATCAATGTGTGGATGTCAAATTGACATCATGTTTTTGACGTCAATTTAACTTTGATTTTTGACCTGTTTTTTGACATCAATAACTGATTTGGGATTTGACGTCAGTTTGAGTTTTTTACCTATTTAGAGTCCATTAGTGAGGAATGAGCTTGGACGGTGAATGCTGTGTGGTTTTATACTGTGGGTGATAGTGGTGATGACTGAATCCAGGTGGCGGTGACAGGTGCATGTGCTCAAAAAGTGAGCATGTGAATGTGTAAGGGTGGAGCCTGGCGTGTGTGTCTGTGACACTTTTATATATATATATATATATATATATATACATATATATATACACATATTTTTTTTTTTTTTTTTTTTTTTCACTGCTTACAGCATCTATTTCGTGTAACTTACAAAAAAAAATTGGCCAGAAAAAAACATATATGAAATTATTTTTTACTGTATGGCTTGGTACATGTGCTCAGTTTTGAAATTTAGTTCAGATGAGGCAACAGTATAAAAATATCTTGTGAAATATATGCTGAAAAATATGGCAGCTCTACTAAAACATCGCCTGAAAAGCGTTTCAGATTTGACAGGATTGACATTTTGGTGCCTGTCTTTTTTGTACTTCATAGCTGTATATTTCTGTATCTGATATACTTTAATATTCGAACATAGTTGAGTTAAATAAACCTGCAGTGAAGTTTATAAATATGATGATAAACACACACACATTTACAGATTTATCAGGGTAACATTTATGATAAAGTCATTTAAAAATAGAGTAAAATTATTTCAATTTACATAAATAAATAATAAGCAACAAAGCTATTTAGATATAATACAATTTTACAATTACTCAACTTAAAATATGAGGTAACCTGGTTATTTTTACTTCTGAAAATTATATTTTAGAGTATTTAAAAACATTCATTGTCTAATACTGTGCCAAAACTAATACTAAATAATAAAAAAAGGAATATTTGCTGAAATATTTGTGTGTACTAGAGCATGTTTACATTGGCTTTCTGTTGAAACGGATGAGATATGTTTGTTTTCAGCGCTGCTTGAGTTCAGCTGTTCTTCTGTGTCTTCTCTTGGCTCGTTACACAGCATCAGTAATTGTTCTGGCAGCAGCAGCAGTGTCTGATGAAGGTCAAAGTCACACCGGATACGAAATGAGAAAAATACAGAGATAATAAATGAATATATGCTGATGAGCAGAAGAAAAAAACATCCTATTGCAGATACTCTCTCTCTCTCTCTCTCTCTCTCTCAACTGTTTCTGAGGGTTTCATTCATTGTAAAACTTACTTTAAATATTTATTCAAAAGCATAGGCCTGGTTTTCGTGAACTAAGACATTTATCATGACAGGTCACTGTATTCAGCCGAACTCTTCCATCTACAGGACTCCCAGCACAACAGGGGAGAGTCTGGATTCTATCCTTTTTATTTCTGCAGTCAGTATGAAGCCATTTTTGTCATAAGCTGCTTAGAATCACATTCTGTTACTCTAACGACTAAAACACAAACCCAGTCTTATTCCCGAAGGGCAATGATTCAGCTACAGTGTGTCTTAATGAAGCCTTCATGAACGAGTCACTGAATATTTCACTTTTGATTCATTCAAACATGCAGATTTAATCAGAAATTAACCACACAAAGGATTTAAAGATGAGTCCGTGAATCATTCACTCATACCATTTATTCAAACATGCAGATTCAATCAGAAACTATCCACATGAAGTTTTAATGAACGAGTAACATATGATTTGTTCAAACATGTGGATTCATTCAAAAACAAACCACGCAAAGTCTTAATGAACGAGTAACTGAGTCATAAAGCATGCATTTTAAAAATCTATTAAAAAGTTGTGTTTGTTGGGTAAGAGATACAGCCAGCAGGTTGTAAAGAAAATATAAATAAAAGATAATAAAATATTATTTATTTCTCTGATGCGCAGCTGAATTTCCATCAGACATTAGTCCAGTTTAAAGTGTCATGATCCTAAGCCAGTCTAATATGCTGATTTATTATTAGAATTATCAGTGTAGGCAAAGCTGTGATGGCAAATAGTTTTTTTGGAATCTGCAATACTCTTTTTTAGGATTCTTTGATGAATAAGTGTTATAAAGAACAGCATTTATTATATATAAATCTTATATAAAAATATAAATCTTTTCTAATAATATAAATCTTTGCCATCACTTCTGTTCTGATCAATTTAACACATCCTCGCTAAAAAATAAATCAGTATATTATTATGTTTTCTGAAGATCATGTGACACTGAAGACTGGAGTGATGATGCTGAAAATACAGCAGAACATCACGGAAATATACGGATTATTCACTATACGGGTATTCACTTGAGGAAAAAAATATCTGCTCTGTTTTTCTGAATTAACGACTTAATTATCTCAGAATTACGAGATACACTTTCATGAAAAAAAATATCTGCTCTGTTTTTCTGAATTAACCACTTAATTATCTCAGAATTACGAAATAATTTTTCATGAAAAAATTAAAAAAGAATTTTTTCTGAATTTATGAGATCCCTCAAAATCATGCCAGGAGCTCTATTTTTAGCTGGATTGCATGGAAGTTTAATTTTACGGTTTTATTTTACTTTGGGCTTGAGACATTGGGAGATACTGCTGTCTTTAAGTAATATAAATGGTATTGTTATTAGTGCGTCAACTTTGCGCAGACACCTCAAGACTTTGATTCTGATCTGCGAGAATTAAAACAGCGCAAAAACATTTTTTTCATGGAAATGTATCTCGTAATTCTGAAATAATTAAGTCATTAATTCAGAAAAACAGAGCAAAACATTTTTTTTTCATGAAAATTTATCTCGTAATTCTGAGATAATTAAGTCGTTAATTCAGAAAAACAGCGCAGATATTTTTTCCTCAAGTGAATGCAATACGCTTCCGTAGTAAACTGTTTCTTAAATTGTAATAATATTTCACTATACTGCTGTTTTTACCATATTTCTGATTAATCAAATAAACGGTGAGCATAAGAGATTTTGGTAACACTTACACTTACTTACAATAAGGTTTCATTGGTAAACATTAGATAGCTACCTTAGTAAACATGAACTAAGAATGAACGTTACTTCTACAGCATTTACTGTATTAATCTTAGTTAAAGTTAATTTCAGCATTTACAAATGCGCTATTACAATCAAAAGTTGTTTTTGTTAACTAAATTAATGCACTGTGAGCTTACTGTACATGAACAAACAATGAATGATTGTATTTTTATGAACATTAAGAAAGATCAATAAAGAGTGTAATAAATGTACTGTTCATTGTTCTTTCACGTTAATTAATACATTCAATAATGTTAACAAATGACACCTTATTGTAAAGTCTTACTGCAATTTCTCAAAAAAAATAAACTCTCAAACTAAGGTAATAAGAAACAAACAGTCTCTTCTTATTGTCAAAAATGGAGTGCTAGATATAGTACAGTAAAGAATGTCATCCTTACCATCTCTCTACTTTTCCTAGGTGTCAAAGGATGATCGCAGTGACATTGAGTCCAGCTCTGATGAAGACGAGGTTCTTCCTCCCTCTCAGAAACATCACACTAACGGGACCAACGGTGCTCACGGGACCAATGGTGCTCACGGCACCAACGGCTACCTGTCCTCGTCCCTGTGCCCAGACGAACACTAAAGGACGTTTTACTGGGCCCCAGCTGCATCACTCTCCGTTGTGTCAAATCATGTATGAACATTACCGGTCCCGTACAGGAACTTCTCAATAATGTGAATGCGGTTCTTTTTGGGTTGGTCGCTTTTCACCATTTCCCCCTGATGTTTTGTGTTCCATTCGTTGGCTTTTGTTTTTGTGGTTGTTTATCCTGCGACATTCGTTATCAAAGCACCTTTTAGATTCAGTGCGGCTCACGCTTTTCTTTCAAGCAAGTGAATGAAAGCGCTGTTCTTTCTTTCATAATCACGTGAGCATGCTGCTGCGGTCATGTGTTCTGGCATCATGGGAAACGGCAGTTTTCTTGGATTAGTGTTATATTCTATTTATTAATTTTTGTATCTTTAATAAATTTGCATTTCTGTTTGTTTGTTTTTTTTAAACACACATTCCCCTTTTCCACAACAAGATGTTGGTGCTGGAGCTGGCGCCCAGTCTACAACCACTCTGAGTGCTTTTTTAAAAAGCAATATTACCCAACTACAGTCTGCATCGCAACATTTTGCTAACAATTCAGTTAAAGAGTAAGTTCACTCCAAAATGTAAATTCTGTCATTAATTACTCACCCTCGTGTCATTCCAAACCCGTAAGACCTTCGTTCATATTCGGAACACCAATTAAGATGATGATATCAGAGAGCCATCAGAGCTGAATCAGGTCCAGAAATGTAGTATTCGGTAAAACATGCATGTGACATCAGTAGCTTAACTTTTGGAGAAGTATGGTTGAGTAAATTGTTATTTTTGTTTTCAGCAAGTATTCCGCAAAACTGAAGTTGATCCACTGACCTCACATGGACTGTTTGGACTGTTTAGTTTCTGGACCTGGAATCATTTCAGTTGTATTGTTTTCTATAGAGGAACTAGATGGCTCTCTGATATCATCAAAAACATCTTAATTTAATTTGTGTTCCGAAGATGAACGAAGGTCTTACGGGTTTGGAACAACATGAGGGTGAGTAATTAATGACAGAACTTAAATGTTGGGTTGAACTAACCCTTTAATTTAGAAAAAGGCAGTCTCTGAATGTTCAAAATGTAGTTTTTTAACTTAATTTTAATTTAACTTTAACTTAATTTTATAATTTTCAAACATTATGGGAACGTTATTTTTAAATGCACGAGAAAAAAAGCAACTACAAAAATTTCTTGAAATATACCTTTGTGCAAGTACAGTATATGAACGTTGGTAACACTTTCCAGTAAGGTTCATTAGTTAACATTAGTTAACATGAACTGAACGATACTTCTATAGCATTAATTAATTTTAGTTAATGTTAATTTCAACATTTTCTAATGCATTTAACATTTAACGGTAATCTTCCCACAATGTTTGCAAAATTATAAAATGGGCTGTTTATGTTTGTATAACCAAGAAAAAAAAACCATTTTGAATGTTAATAGAAAATTTCAGAACTTGAAAGGAACAAAACATTCTCAGAAAATATTTTTGGATTTCTTGCCGGTTTGACTACAGAGAATTACTTGCACTGCATCGGCAGGCTGCATTCGTATTTGCCTATAATGTGCGTGGCCTTAAATCTGCCGGTTTCAGATAAGGAAATGATAATATCAATACATCTACTTTTAATCATCAGCAAAATGTAAACTGGAATTGCTTAATGTGGTGACTCGCATTTATCTTGTGAACACGCTGGATTTATTTTTGTGACTTTGCATGGCAACCTCAGATGCTACATTTTAACACTATAATTATATGTAGAAACGTTATGCAGTAACAATCACTTACATGATTTTAAATCGAGCGATTTACAGATTCTCCAGCTGAGCATCAGCTCCGGCACAAGCACCAACATCAGTTTTGTGGAATGGGTTAACAGCGTTTTAAAATGACAGTCAAGTCAATTTCAAATGAACTAGTGGTTCATGACAAATCAATGATATTCCTTCACTAAACATACTTTCACAAATACACTATCATTCAAAAGATTGGGGTTGGTTTTTGAAAAAAGGTGTCTTCTGCTTATCAAGGATGCATTTATTTGATCAAAAATGTAATAATAAAGGGATATTATTACAATGTAAAATAACTGTTGTCTATTTGATTATATATGAAAATGTAATGTATTTCTGTGATGCAAGGCGGAATTTTCAGCATCATTACTTCAGTGTCACATGATCCTTCAGAAATTATTCTGAGATGCCGATTTGCTGCTCAAGAAACATTTATTATTGATGTTAAAAACAGTTGCGCCGCTTCATATTTTTGTGGAAATGTGTGTTAGTGTAAAATATAGCATTTATTTGAAACAGAAATATTTAGTTTGTCACGTTTGACCAATTTAATGCATCCTTGGTGAATAAACGTATTAAATACTTTTAAAATAAAAGTCTTTGGAATGATAGTGTAAGTTGATAATGGGAAGCCTGTATCAGTGTTTCAGTGCTGAAAAGAAAAGGGACACTTGTGTGTATTTTACTGAGAAATCTTGCCTGACATGGAGAAAAATCTGAAAGTGTTTTAATAAGAAGCTTGCACCTTTGGAAAGTGTTCGTTTTTCCAGGAAAGCATTTCAATGTGATTTCACTTGATAGAAATGGAGATATGTATCAAGTTATTACAGATTAATGTAATGTCCCATGATTATATTTGATAATTAATTTTCATTGAATCCCAGTCATATTTCAAACTAGGTTTTGGTTTTATTAATGTGCTCACACTTCAGAAACAAGGTACATATGAGATTATGAAATATATCAAACTGTTTGATCAATGTTTGAATGAACATACATGCACTTTGATGAATATGTGGCACCAAACACTGGTCTTATTAGTGCCCGAGCACTGCGGTGCAAGGACCCTCTTGCAATTGCTCCGTTTATTATTATTATTATTCCGCCGCAGATTTAATCACATTTTTGGAGACCCTGAACATACTCTTCATGCACACACCTCAAAGGTGTTGAAAATAGACATCTGCTATGGGTTTCAAAAGTGGGGGTGACAAAATGGCTCAATAGCGTCACCTGTTTACATTCAAAGAAGTGCCCCTTCCGCTACCTTTAACGTACATTTACGAAAATCGGTACACACATGTAGCACACCATTACCTACAAGAAAGTCTCTTGGAGCAAAATTCCAAACCCAACTGGAAGTCGGTTATTTTTTTAATAATCTCAGCAAATTTTTCATTTTCAGGCATCATACTTTAACGAACTCCTCCCAGAGATTTATTCAGATCAACACCAAATTTAGTCAGTGTAAACAAAAGGCCTTTGCGATGTTAATTTGCTTTGAAGGGCGTGTCCAAAATTTGATGTTTCGCCATGAAACAGGAAGTTGTTATAAGTCAGCCATACAATGTCCGATCTACCCCAAGCTTCACATGTTAGATAAGACTCCTAACAGATCTACATGGCCACAATCAGTTATAGTCATAGCGCCACCTGCTGACAACAGGAAGTGACAAGTTTTACTCTGTAATGAACAACTCTTAGAGATTTGGAGACATCAACATTTTATTTTGTCAGTCTAATCTAAAGGCCTTTGGGATGGTAAATTGTGAAGATCTTAAGTTTTC